>LFIW01001725.1:0-10955 GCA_001625285.1 Colletotrichum incanum
CGGGGGAGCGGAAAGTTCCGTCTGACATGCTGCGGCCAAAAGCGACATCTGCCTAATATGTTTAAGATCAATCAATCAATCACTGTTAAGTGCTGAGCCGTACCATTGAGCTTTAATGTCAAAAGAGACGTCTCTGGTGGCTTATATACTGGTTGGCTCTTATTTATGCGGAGTGGGCTATGTATGGCCTGGCAAACACCAAGACACTCAGAACGCAAACTCGCTGCAATTCGTCTGCCCAATAACACAGGGCATTTTATCCTATGTTGTTTCAGTATGTCTTTGGTGACTTGAAAGACTTCGTCCAGCGTTAAACAACATACCTTCCTTGAAATGGGTTGTTCCAGTTTGGGCTCCTCCCATGACAGTGCCAAAACCAACTGGGGTTGGAGGCGGTGGTGGAGGCGGCTGGCTAGGTTCCTCTCTTTGAGACATGCTGGCGGTGTTGAGAACAGTTCTTGGTTTGCTTGGTAACTTGCCGGTTGAATATTGTGGTGAGACAAATACTTGTGGTCGAAGGCTGATCCGCCGCTTTTATAATCACAGCCGTGAGAGGTTATGCAGTCGTCATCTTTGCTATTATTGTTGTTATGCGATCAAAGAGCTCACAAGCCCCTGTAGCATTACCTGCATTTGGTTACTGCATCTGGAACCAGAATCGTGATGTGTTGTCAATGATATGCGCTGTACGCTATATCACAGACATGGCTTCAAGGCTTGCATGCTGGCCGCAGAAGAAGAGACCAGTACTCAATCCTCTTTGACATTCTTCTGATAGACCTAGCCACTAAGTGGGTATCTGATAGAAAGTTCAGGGAAGAGTTGAAAGATAGGAAGATGGGAAGATGGGAAAATGGAACGATGGAACGATGGAACGATGGAACGATGGAACGATGGAACGATGGAACGATGGAAGGGTGGAACGATGGAACGATGGAACGATGGAAGGGTGGAAGAGTGGAAGGGTGGAAGAGTGGAAGGGTGGAAGGGTGGAAAGGTGGAAAGGTGGAAAGGTGGAAAGGTGGAAAGGTGGAAAGGTGGAAAGGGGTGATGGGATTGGGTGATGGGATTGGGTGACATTGCACTGTAATACTTTGGGATTGACAGAGTCTGCCTCAACGCCACACACTATCAGGCCGTGCTATTCAAACGGATAACCTCTGTCTCTAGTCACTTTGCTGGTGCAAGAAAGACCCCAGCTTTGGGCGGCTACTAGTACCAGCTCGAAATCTTGTCCTTCAACTGACTACGTCTAGGGCCATGGAGGAGAGCAGCAATGGATGAAGCTCACCCGCTGTCTTCTTCGATAGCCAAAAGGTCTGCTGCTCGATGAAGCAACCAGTGCGCCAGACACAGAGACGGAGTATTTTGTCAATAATAAGATCCAACACGTCTCTAAAAACAGCACTGTTGTCATTGTTGCGGAAACACGTCTTTCCACTGCGCTCAGAGCTTGTTAATTGCCGTCAATCAAACATGTAGATAGAACATTCTAGAGAGAACTCACGACTCACTCCTAAAGAAAGGCCCGCAGAATCTATCTCACTTTACGCTTCATCCTCCTCTGTTTCCCTACCGGCTTGTGGCTGGAGACCAGACTCGGACTCATCTCATTCTCTCCCACCCATGCATCTTCATTAGCAGGTCTGCCAGTCCAATGAAGCCGATATTCTGTTTTCCCGTTCCGTCTTCGAGTGCCCAAGACGTCTACCTCCGATTTGAAACCATCATAGCATTCTTCGAAGTTCTTGATGAGGTTGTCATCAAGAATGTTTTCGCGCGGTTCCCATCCATAAGTTCCGTCAAGCCATCGCAAGAAAAACAGTTTCTTACGCCACCTCCCCAGTATACAATCAACAGCAAACGTTTCTTCTTCTTGAGGGCCGTCCGATGACGCCCCAGGACCGCAGGGTTCCAGCATGGTGGGGCTGGCTTCTTTAGTGAAATTCGCTGGGAAGAGCCGATGTTCAGAGTCCTCTTGACTATGCGAGTATAGACTAGCTGAAAATTCGTCTTGGGCTTTGTGAGTCAAATTTGAACACTCCGTTGAGTCGCTGATCTTCTCAGAAATGGGCGTGCATGCGCTGGTGGTGCTAGCCTTAATATCAGACCCGTTTGAGCGAAGGATGATCCGGACTTTCCGGGGCCGCATGTCTTTGTCCCATAGCTGAGGATCAATGTTGATGTTTCCTATTGTTGACGAACCTAAGGCTGGAGTTGGTGTCGTGATTTCAGCCATTGTACCTTCGTTTTCAGAAGTGCCGTCAGTCCAAATCGGAGAGATCTCGGGCGACGGCGGAAACTCTACACACGATTCCATGAAGTCATCTAATGGAGTTGCCGCACCAATTTCCATGGGAAACGTATCAGGCTCGACTTGAGTTTCGCCACTCAACGCAGGACTCCAGGAAACTGCATCTCCCGCAGAGAGCATACAGTCAGAGAGCAGGCCAACTTGCTTCGGCTCATCTCCTTCCTCGGCGTGATGGTCCCGAAGGCACTCAGCGCCTACGCTGGGGTTCGTCAAAATATCCCCGGACGGCCCCACCTGGAGCTTTCGCTTTCTGATCCCTTGAGGATTGATCCGAATATGATGTGCATCGATTAGATGGCAGTCGGTAGATTCCTCGTCTTGTAGAAACTCGTTGCAGAGCGGACAAAATGCTGGGTACGTATTACCGAGCTCCTCGTTTTTGATATGTCGGATAACATCAGCGTCTCGCGCCCAACTCCGAAATCGGTCAGCGGGATCCCTATGTTCAGCAGCAAGGCACCAGGGACAGTGTGCTGGACGGATGAGTGTTCTTCGTTGCTCTAACGACCCGCAAACCTTTGATGTAGGTTGTAGATGAGAAGAGCAGTGCTCACTCCACTCATCCCCCTGCACAAACCACTCGGCACAGGAGTAGCAGTATTGTAAGCTAGTTTGCAAAACTTCCCGCTCAATAGCCAACTGCTTCTTACAACATTGGTGAGCATGATGGCTTCGGCGTCTCGGTTCTCTGATGAAAAATATCAGTCTTAGCCGAATCATACATATTGGCCATTACTCACATATTGCTCATGTCGGTGCTGCAAAAGCGGCACTGGCCTTGGATCGGCTTCTCCCCAGGGTAATATAGAATTGTGAAGTCCTGAGATGCAAGAGCGTAAAGGTCCCGAATAGCTTCTCGTGTGCATTCTTTGCCTGACACCATGATTTTCGCGGTGCGATCTAGTTCGGGTATGAATGCGGTAAGATGATTACCGTTCTTGTCTGGGCAAATAGGGGCAACTTTCCCTCTTGTCAAAATTTTCCAGTCTCGGCGCTCCCGAACCCAATCCTGGCGGTGTTTTGTAAGAGCCTTGGCCTTTAGTTGACGTAATACGCTCCGAAGTGAACTAGAAAGCTCCATTCTAACATCTTCATCCGTAGCTGCTGAGATCTGCTGCTTAAGAAGTAAAACCTCTTTGCTTTTGCTCAAGTCTCGTTCTATTCTAGCAGGTAGAACGGTTGGGGCGCCTCGTTCGCGGAACTTCTCGAGGCCTTGGAAGTAATCGTTGGGCGTATGATCTGCCGTTTGACCTAAAAAGGCGCTTAAGCCGTCTACTGAAGAGCAATCGGCTACATAACTAGCCCCAAAGATGCGTGTGTCTGATTGATTGATATGCTGTGATCTTTCAACCTCAGTGTATCGCTCTAAGTCTGATCAGCAAGAGGTAGAACGTATAGAGCAATAAGTTTTGATACTTACTGTCAACTTGCTGCCCAAGAAAACGCCGTATTTGATGGACAGATGGAGCAACATCGACATAGTCTGCTAGTTGCAATGAGGAACGGAAATCTTTACGAAATACCCCTACAGTCAAGGGCTTCTTGAGATCGGTTCCGTCTCGAGAAAAGCCACGGATGATCGGGATATGAAGAGCTTCATCTTTCCAGCGGAAAACATGAACGTCGTCGCCATCTAATATCTCCCGCTCCCACAAATCTTCCAGACTATCGTACCCAAAGAGGGCTTTATCAGCTAGAGCCAACACCAATAACAATACGGCTACATTGTGTCGAAGAACAGGGTGATCCTGCCCTGGGGTTCCATATCTGCCAAAGAAATTAGTTTGTATCTCTTATTCTGTTGAAATTACGCACTTGCAATTCTCCGCGTTCCGATTGTTCTTAACGAATCTCTGGTCGAACCTCCAGAAGTAGCGGTAGCCGTCACCAGTTGGTCGTCGTGCTTGAACAATCTCAATATCCTGCAACCATGAGCATCTTAGGAACGTTACGGAACAGGGAACCTTACCTTATACGGAAGCCCGCCGACAAAAAGAGCGCCGATTCTTCCTCCGCTCGCTGCATAGAGCATTAGAAGCAGATGGTTCTGTATTCTTACTCTTTCATTTGGAACAGACAGATCAGTCCAAATTGCCTGGATGACTCGGTCAAGAACAACCGGACCAAGGTTATACTTGGCCTTTTTGACGTCTTCGAGGATCCCTTCTTTTGTGAGGACATTTCTCATCCACTGTCTCGCAGTTAAATTAGTAAGAAAAGAAAGACAGCGCTATTGCAGCAGTACATACATAATAAATTTCGCTGTTCTGTGCCTTGTCTGTCTCCGTTCCTGTGACAAAGGTGAATGCACGGAAAAAGTCTTCCGCTCTGGCAACCATCGATTCAACAGATGCTTTCCCATTCTTGGTGATCTTGCCGGCACTAGAGTCGATATAGAAGCGGAAAAAGTCCTTTGTTTCAGCTAAGCCAGGAACCGGGGCACTACGTCGTAATACACTATTGCGGGTGAGGTCGAAATCTGGTACTTTTGCCTTCGACTTGATTGCCTCGTCACAAAGCTTGTCCCATTGCCATCTACTAATATTAGCTAAACGGCCCTAGTGGTTATTTAACACTAAACTCACGTGGCGTAACGATCCAGAACAGTGCTATGCATGGCTACGGTGTTTGGGCCGTACCTCTCTAGCTTCGTTTGGGTGTCTCGCTCCTGGTGAGCGCCTCTCTTGTAACCTCTCGCTTTTGCCGCAGCCACGACATCTTCAGGGGTTTGGCGCATTCGGAACGATTGGATTGGGGTAGAGCTTCCTTAGCTGTGGGATGGGGGTAGTTTTGCAACTGTGAAAACACAGGAAACTTGAGAAATGCCAAACCTGGGCCGCAAAGCTATTAATACCTCCCATGAGGGTGTCTTTTCTGTTTTCTGTTTATCGTAGTTATGCTATTTCCGGCCAAGCGACACCCGTGTGAGCAGCAAATTAAAACCTGGCCTGGGGATTGTGTACGTACTATTTTGTGCTTGGCGGTTGACGGTTGGCGCTTACACTAACACGCCAATAACAAACGCCCCGAATTTATGCACCTGCTCACCCAGCTCACCCAGCTCACCAAAAACATCACCCGAGAAGGTAATAAAGCAGCCAGAGCAAGGTGAGCAGCTGGGTGAGTTGATTGCACTTGAACCACCTAGTTCTATGCCACTATGAGTCAGGCTTACGCCAAGAAACTCCGCTTGCCGCGTATCGAAATCAAGCCTAGAGCGCTTGAGACCGTGAACGGAGTGATCCCAGACGCAATTACTGCCGTTACTTATGCTGGAATTGACCTCGACGGTTACAAAAGAAGCAGGCTATTCTTCTATATCGTCCCTGATCAGACTGAGGACGTAATCCTAGGCAAGACGTGGATGGTGGAAGACGACGTTACCATCCGACCTGCCAAGAACTCCTTGCACATAGGAGTGGCCAACCACACTGTCAACGGAAAGAACCCCGAGAAGAAAGAAGATCGTGCTTTTATACGCCAACAGATGGCTTCGGTTTTTGTAGCCCTGATCAGGCGAGGAAGGAAACAGAAGAACCTCCCAGACCGCCAGGTCACGCAAATCTTCTCCGCCAGCTTGGCAGACATCGAGAGGGCTTTGGCACCAAAGAAGAGAACTGATGTCAAAGCTTTACTTCCTAAGGAATACTATAAGTTTTTAGACGTTTTTGACCCTGATCAGGCTGCCAAATTACCCCCGCACCGAAAAGGTATCGACCACGAGATACCTCTAGAAAAAGACAATAGTGGCAGAACCCCTGAAGTACCGTGGGGGCCGCTGTACGGAATGTCGAGGGAGGAGCTCATAGTACTCCGGAAGACCCTTACGGAATACTTGGACAAAGGATTCATTAGAGCGAGCAGCTCCTCGGCCTCAGCCCCTGTACTGTTCGTAAGGAAACCTGGGGGTGGACTAAGGTTCTGCGTAGATTATCGAGGCCTTAATGCTGTCACGAAGAAGGACAGATATCCCTTACCCCTGATCAGCGAGACACTAAGGGCTGTAGCCCAAGCAAGGTGGTTAACGAAGCTAGACGTAATTGCTGCTTTCCACAAGATCAGGATTAAGGCTGGAGAGGAATGGAAGACAGCCTTTCGAACAAGATATGGACTGTTCGAGTGGCTGGTTACCCCTTTTGGGCTGACTGGAGCGCCAGCCACCTTTCAACGATACATTAACCACGCCTTGCGTGGATACCTCGACGAGTTCTGTTCAGCCTATATCGACGATATCCTCATCTATTCTAGCGGATCGCTGGCAGACCACCGCGATAAGGTCAAGAAGGTCCTGATCAGATTGAGAGAGGCAGGCCTGCAAGTCGACATCAACAAATGCGACTTCGAGGCCAAGAGCGTCAAGTACCTTGGGTTTATTGTCGAAGTAGGCCGAGGGATCAAAGTTGACCCCGAAAAGGTCAAAGCTATACAACTATGGGAGACGCCTAGGACTGTTAAAGGAATACGATCCTTTATAGGGTTTGCCAACTACTACCGGCAGTTTATACCGCAGTTCTCAGCCCTAGCAAGGCCACTTACAGAACTGACGAAGAAGGATGCTACCTTTATATGGAGCAAGGAGTGCCAAGAGGCGTTTAGAGACCTTAAAGCACGTCTGATCAGTGCGCCAGTACTCGCACATTGGGACCCAGAGCGGGAAACAGTCCTAGAGACGGATTCGTCTGGATACGTAGTGGGAGGTACCCTATCGCAGTTCGGTGACGATAGACTGTTGCGTCCTGTGGCGTTCTTCTCAAAGAAGAACCTTCCAGCGGAGTGTAACTATCCTATACACGATAAGGAGTTACTAGCTATAGTACGATGCCTTGAGCAATGGGACGCAGAGCTTCGGAGCGTGAAAGAGTTCACTGTGGTGACCGATCACCTCAACCTTAAGTACTTCACCAAGAAGCAGAAGTTGAGCGAGCGTCAAATACGATGGGCAGAAACACTCTCGAGGTACGACTTCAAGATAGAGTACCGTCCAGGTAAGCTAGCTGTTATCCCAGACACCCTTTCGAGGAGGGAGCAGGACATGCCAGCAGACGCAGAGGACGATAGATTGAAGGGACGCGAAATTCAACTCCTTCAAGGCACCAAAAGAGCCCTCCAAATCAACAGGATAGGACTAATAGGACCTGATCAGGTCACCACGACGGTGAAAGCTGGATTTACAAGCAACGCAGACGCAGACGGGGAAGGGGACAGAATACCAGAAGGAAAAGAGCCCCCAGTCAACCCATTCGAAGAAGACCCACTACGGAGTCTGTGGGACACAGGACTGCAAAACAACGCTCGCTACCACCTGATCAGAGAGGCAGTAAGACAAGGAGCCAGGCAGCTGCCTTCAGCGTGGGGTTTACCAGTTATGCTATCGGAATGTTCGCTAGACGATGACCAGCGCCTATGCTGGAGGGACAGGATATGGGTCCCGCACTACGAACCTCTCAGGACCAGAATCATCCAGACCATACACGACTCCGCACTATCAGGGCACCCAGGAAAGGATACGCTTAAGGCCCTGATCAGTCGCACCTTCTACTGGCCAGGGTTGTCACAAGACGTACGGAGGTTCGTTAAGAATTGCGACGTATGTGGTAGAATCAATATCTGGAGAGACAAGAAACGAGGACTCCTGAAGCCACTACCAATACCACAACGAATCTGGGCTGAGATATCGCTGGACTTCATAACAGACTTGCCGCCAACACGGATCAGGAACCTGACGAATCTCCTGGTCATTACAGACCGCCTATCGAAAGGCGTGATCCTAGAGCCCATGAAGGAGATTACATCGGAAACGACGGCAGCCGCCCTGATCACTGGCCTGATCAGACACCATGGACTGCCGAGGGCTATCGTTTCAGACCGAGGGACCCAGTTTGTGAGCCAGACCTGGAAGCGCCTCTGCCAACTCTGTGGTATCAAGCAGAGGCTCTCGACAGCATACCACTCGGAAACAGACGGAGCCACTGAGAGGGCTAACCAGGTGGTTGAGACGTACTTGCGGGCGTTCTGCACTTACGCACAGGACAACTGGGACGAGTTATCGCCTATAGCTATGATGGCAATCAACAATCGTCCAGCCACGTCCACGGGGATTAGCCCGTTCTTTTTCGGTCACGGATACGACGTGGACCTGATCAGAGTGAAAGAGACTCTCCGGACAGAAGGCAACACTCCCGTTGCTAGAGCTGAGAGTCTAGTACAGAAGATCAAGGACGCCACAGACTGGGCACAAGCCGCCATGGCTGCGGCGCAAGAGAAACAGGAGCACTACGCAAACGCTCGTCGCCAGCCATCTGATCAGTTTAAGCCTGGAAATAAAGTATGGTTACGATTAACCAACGTCAAGACAGATCGACCGTCTAAGAAGCTTGACTGGACCTGCGCCAAGTATACAGTCTTAGAGAATATTGGTACTCACTCCTGCCGGCTAGATACGCCGCCAGGGATACATAACGTCTTCCATGTATCCCTCCTGAAGCATACGGGGAACAACCCCTTCCCATCACAGCAGCAAGACGACAAACAGCCTGCTGCACTAGGACCTAGACCTGATCAGGAATACGAGGTCCAGGAAATACTAAGGATGAAGCGTAGGGGCAGAGGATGGCAGGTCTTAGTGAGATGGACTGGTTACGCCAAACCCACATGGGAACCGTTGGATAACCTGAAAGATACTGCAGCGTGGGCTGTGTTTCAGCGCAAGGAAGCTCCCGCCCCGCAGAGGAGGGGGACGAGGGGGGTATTGTAACGGGCTGGGCCCATGTGAAGCCTTGCTGGATATCGCGGCCATAAGCCACCCCTGATCAGGCCCACCACGGAACCCACGATGCCGACGATCCGATGGCCAGTGCGGCATGGCCCTGATCAGACCAGCGGTGAGGCAGAGATGTACTGTTTTTCCCTTCTCATCCTCTGCACAAGCCTGTCTAAAGCGCAGCTCCTGCATAACGTCGATAAGTCGATACAGGTGACTAAGACCAATTAAAAGGTAGCCCTTAATGTTGTTGTTGCTTGACTCTGTGCCAGAGCTGACGCGAACACCAAAGTTCTGGTATTTCCGAATAAAGCAGCGGGCCCATTGCGCCCTCATAGGTAAGTATGTAGTATGGAGGTACTGTAGGATTGGGCGCTGGTCGTTGGACTCTTTACAGAGCGTTGTCCAGGCCTTCTGAGAACAATCCTCTGTCTCTGCAAGAACAATATACTTCCACGTCATAATGACCCCGCGATAGGTATGAGGAGTAGCTTCATCTGCCGGCGTATCAATATAGGTGCGGTCTTCGTCGCTAAGCTCGGCTGTTGCTTGCGTAGTTGGCTGATGATCCTCATCGTTAGACCGACTACTGTCACTGTTGCAACTGGAGTCCTTGATCCACTTCTGCTTAGCCTTCAGCAGAGCGTTAGAGTTGATGTGGTGGATACAGAGTTGTTGCTGGACTTCGGGAAACTGCTCATTTAGTGCGGCTTTCATCTGCTTATCGTAGTCGGTGATGACAATAGTAGACTGGCGAATTGAGTGTTGCTCGACTAGTTGACGGATACTTGCTGAGAGGAACTGAAACCCTTCTAGTCTCTCGTTGTCAATAAGACAAGACCGAAAGCTGCGTTGTATACAGAGCCAAGGCAGGTCTGCCCAGTAGCCTGGAACAATGGGAGCTTGAAGCAATTGGTGTTGTATGTGTTATCAAAGCTGATCACTTCAGGAACCGCTTCCACATTTGGAGACAGTAGGACAAAGTCCAAACAAGCTCAACCAGGTGGTCAGGCTCATCGTCTGCCCAATCAACGACGCATGGGATCTCTAGTTCATCAAACAGCTTGATTAAAGCTGTAGTGGGTGAATATCCGTCCAGTTTATCTCGATCTATCCGGGCTCTGGCGTTATAGATGTCTCGCTGAGTAGATGAGGACTCTGGGAACTGCTCGTGGACGACAGCACGTATGTCACGTGCCCGAATCCCAACCCGTCGGCTTGTTGTTTCAATAGCATCCTTAACCGGCTGGGTAAGCTTGCGATGAAAAGGGTGTGCAGATGCTTCAAGACTAGGGCCATGGTTATGTTGGTTGTGCTGGGGGTCTTTGTGCTGACGTAACAGCCACTTGCCATCCTCTTGGGCCTCTGCAATAATCATTCACTGGCAAATTGACTTCCGCGATTTCTTGTTACGTAACCCAGCACCTTCAGAGGGGCTTGGCTTTCCAAAAGGATCACACTGAATTGTGCACCTTTTCTTACGACCCTTATACGTATAGCCATGCTTCCTGACAATCCCAAACCCAATTTCTTTTGCATATTTGTTGACTCGGTCGAATAGGGCGTTGAATGATGGCTCTGGGTCACCTGGGATTGGTGGTTTTGAGAGGAGGGCTGGAAGACGTGATGTTGATTGCTCGCGATGAGAGGATAAGTCAGGATACCCACTTTCGGATCACCCCCACATCCGGATCACACAAAACGCCGCATCTCCGCTGCCAGCCTCCCATTTATAACTATCACAACTTTTACAACTATTATCCAAATAACCTCCTTTTTCCACCTTATCTTCTTTTCAACCTTATGACTCAATATACAGAGTATGAAGTTATTCAGGCGCAGGAAGCTGTTGCCAGCGGTATCAGCGTGCGCAAAGCAGCC
>LFIW01000167.1:0-12616 GCA_001625285.1 Colletotrichum incanum
GGGGGGCCTAATGAGCCTGACACGGTCTTCTACACTGTGCTTAGCGGCTTCTGGTAGGCTTGTCTTCCTGGAAAGTCTCAAGAATAAGATGCCGTCAGAAGTAATCTATGAACACTCTAGGGATAATTGGTAAATGAGTCTCGATTGCGGGTACCGTGTCAAGATCGTACCTTAACAGTGCGATGTGTACTTAACGATGGGAGCAAAGAGAGAGCGGCCGAGGAAAGCACCGTAAAAGTGTCCGGACGGAGCTCGCCCACCCCACAATCCATCTCAAGTGTCCTACTACTTACTTTCTTTACCATCTATCCGTCCCTCTCTCGTACCCCTCTGCGATAGTTAACACCTGCAGATAGACTTTGTCTCCCGCCTCAACCCAGCCCTTTGCTCACCTAGACACAATGTTCGACGCGACTGACTACAACTCGGCTGCAACAATAACCACCATTGTGATCAAAGAAACCTGTCCATCGGGCGACACTCCTTATGCTAGATTCACCTAAATAAGGTTGTTCGGTTTTTTTGCGGGCCCCAGATGCGGCTGTTTTCCACCTTATCTCCCTCCCAGCGTCCTGTCTACCTAGGGCCCCGGAAACTCGATGCCACCCCTTACGGTTCTTGAAGAACATTTGTCCATGCGCCTCACTGTATTCCCTGGCTACCAGGGTACCGGGCTCCTAGGCCAAGTGAGCGAATACTATCCAAGGTTAGGGCAACTGCAAGTGCAAAGGCAGCTTGATAGCAGGATTTATCTGTTACTATTCTGGCTGTCGTTTTGTGTTGGTGCTCTGCGTGAAGTCCAGCCGGCACAAAATAATAGCCATAGGCGAAAGGGGCCAGAGGGAGAAGCACACAGACGGCCACTGCTACGTTGGTCTCAGTTGCATTATTGGATTAGTTGCGTTGCGAGGCCAGCCAAGCCAGACACGACGGTACATTTTGAGAGGCATGATTGCTCGGTATCATTATCGTGCATGCATTGCATCTGCCTCACGTCAGGCTCGTATTTTGTGTACCAAACTTCCACTTGGTAACGTTTCAACGCCACCTTGGGCCTGACAGGCGCCTGGCCTGCTCGGTCATGAAATGGAGCCGTTTGAGCATTGAGCAGTCCGGGCCGGCTGTTGCGTGATGATGATCTCTGCCCCGTCGTTCGGTCGGTCGCCCGTTTGTTCTCACCAATGACCAATCATATGCAAAGGCCTGTTATCCATAACCGATGGAATATCGCTGTTCTACATCGAGCAGAGCTACCTGCTGGGTAGGCCGAGATCTAAGTTCGGTTCCAGAGTACGCCCGAGACAGTCAGAGACTAACAGGCATGCTTTGAGTCCAGTCATAATCTGCGCGTGCGCGGGGGCGAGAAAGAGCGAGGGAGAGAGATGGTTGAAGGTCACGAACAGAGTAGTGTACAGATGGATACCGCTCTACCGATTGGAAAAAGTATGCGGTCTAACTGGGTGCGATGCGGGTATGTGTGGCGTTTGGCGAATGAGATTTTTTGTCTGTTATATATTGCATTAGTAGCCCGATGAAGATGGGCGAAGTCGAGCGAGCTTCGTACGATATACGGCATCCAAGTTGTTGCGATTTTGTTGTGCAAACCGCCCCTTTCTCTCTTTTTTATGGAGAGGGGTTTACCATAGTAATGCCATGCGCCGAACAGCAGGCACAGACGGCTGTGGCCAACGCCGCCGATCTGGGCTCGGTGATGTCCAGTTCACTGTCTTGGTCTGGTGTCCTATCCTGGCCATGTGCGAGCGGCTTGAATTGCGGGGCACCGCCAAGCATTAGGACACTGGCGGGTACTGTGTACGTGGAAAAGGACGTACCCCGGCACCCTACATGGGCTGTGTATAGGGCAGCTGCAGGCTCTGCATCGCAGACGGGGTTCCTTGGTGTTTGGTCGGTCTGTCACTCAGTCTCTGGGTATCCTTCATGAGTCCGCCCTCTATAACGATGCGCAAACAGGAGCAGAATTCGACCGCCACATGACTCTCGTTGTAATGGAGTACCATCGTGTTTCCACAAAACGACCGATTATGTAGAGGGACAAGCAACACAAAACAGCGGGTATTTGTACGTACGGCAGTACGTTGTCCAAGTCGTGTGCTTATCGAAGCTAAGAAGGTCCTTTGGAAGGCCCTTTGGAACTGGAACGCTGTAGATTCGACCGAAGTGGCCGAAGTTGAAGCGATGAAACCGACACAAGCAGCTTAGCGCCGTCTCGGATGGATAAAGCTGCGTGGGAGCTAGCGGGGGAACGGAGACGATGGGCTGGGGACAGTGGCACCGGTGGATACCGGGGAAAGTACGTACCTCTTCGATTTCTCACACGTACTGCAGATTGTGGTGAGGTACCTCCCAATCTTTTGGTACTGCCGTGCCGCAAGATCTGGATGGCGTGGGTGAGCGCCCCTCGGACCTACCGCGGCCTTTCTCTGGCCTCCCTCCGCCTCGAGATATAGCATCCCTAAACAAGGTGAAGGAACCAAAGTACCATGTAGCATTTCCATTCTTGCGTCCTTTCTCACCCACTCAGCGTGTTTTCCGGCCGCTTCTACTGTTAGTGGGGTACAGCAGTCACACCCATCACATTATAAGCTGCCAGCGGGTTTCCAGCTAATCGGGCCTTGAACCTGGCATTGGCTACCTCGTCTCTCTCTCTTTCTCGGATACACTTTGCTGTGGGCGCTTCTGCATGCTCGAAATGGCAGGTACGTCACTCGGCGCAACTGAGCTTGCACAACTGCTGCTGCTCTCCCACTCCATACGGTGGCATGTCTTATGACCGTTGACTCCACCGTACGGAGTACTTTTAGTACTTTACCTCATCATCTCAAAGCACCAAGAAGGGTAACACTTCCAACCTAGTGAGTGTCTACACGAATCGTAGATTACTTGTTGCGTTGAGTTGATTCTTTCCCCCGTTTCGGGCTGTCTTCAAGCAGCACCACTTGGTGGTTTCTCTCGTGCCTCGTCACGACCAGCCGCAAGCCGCCCTTCAGCCTCTGACCATCCGTCAGTACAGAGTAATGGACGTCAATGTCATGGTCGGCCGAGAACCCTCCGGTTGGCAACTTGTGGGATTCCCCATTGTGTCTTGAGCTTCTCCAGTAGCGACTCCATTTCCTTCATTAATCCGTGTTTCCTCCACTAATACCTGGGACGGAACGGGAGCACTGTACCATTTCGTCAATCAAAGCCGATAAGCCAAATTCTACTCGGTCATGAGAAGCTTTATCCGTGCTGTTGGTCGAGCGCCGTGGAGGCGTTCCTGTTACTCTATCAAGATCGAAGCTGAGATATGCACTTCGTTTCAAGCGATCCCTGCTTACGTATCTTTCAGTCACGTATCTGGTGGGCATCATCGTGCCGTAGTCAAGCGCTTCTTGCACTTGGATAATTCTCCGCAACAACAACCCATCACCGCCCTCTCGTGTTTGCGCGTAACCTCTCACGCTCCGTCCGTTGCAGGTATTATGCATTTTGTTGTTGTTGTTACGCGACGCAGCACATGGGTGCCCTACGTTACAGCACGAAGCACCCCCGATGGCTTACACGTATTGGTTATTCCGTCGCGACGGCCATTGCTTGGGGCTTTCACAGACATGTTGGCAAATACATTTGCAGTATCCCCTGGCTCAGCCACAGCTGTGTGGCCAACTTCCATCTCCGTCTCCGTCTCCGCAACCCACTCCCCGCCGAACTTGGCTGGCTGACTCTTACTCCTTTCCTACGTTGACCTTGTCCTGCGCGTGTCTCCATACTATTTGTGTCACTTCCACCATCATCGCGAGCATCCCCATCTTCCCTCGACTTCAAACCCTCTACCAGTTGCGCTCTGTTGGCCGACCTTGATTCCGCCCCTGTTCCTGTTTCGCATCCCTCGCTGCTATCAGCCGTTCTTGTAGTCTCGCCCTTCCCTACCTTGCTGAGTGCTGGCCTGTCATCTCTGTGTCCCGGATTGATCCTCCGCAATCCTCTGCAGACCTGACCGGAGCCGACGTTGAACTACGCTGCCTTGTGCATGAGAGTCTAGGCTCGGCCGTTGCTTCGGTACCTAAGTAGGCCGCAAATACGTCTCGGCCCCGCACCGCATCGTGCTTTCGCTAAAACTCCTTCGCACCGGGTCTCGTATCGAACCATATCCGGCCGCAACAAAGACATGGAGGCACCGGATGCCGCTCGGCCCTCCTCGCCGCCCTGTTTGTCGGCGGCTGGTCCCGACCTCCCCGCCCGCCTCACGGACGCCACCCCTGGCCCCGCCGCCGACACCGCCCTCTTTGCCCTCGCCCGCTTTGAGTTTGAGGCAGGCAAAAGTAATGAAGGCACCAAGATTCTCATGGTTGAGTGGGATCCCTCGGCTTCTCCAATCATCCCATCGCCGTCTCCTGTGTCCTTGGCGTCGTCAGCATCTAAGGCCTGGGAAGTGTCGTGGGAGGGGAAGACAAATTATCTCCCTGCTAGTGACAAGGTTACTGGAACAAATAAGCGTGTGTACTTCCTGCTCCCTCCTGGTGCCACCGTTCCGCCGGTTGTTACCATTTCTCATCCTGACGGCATCACACTCACCACTAAGCCATTGCCTGCCATTTTCCCACCCAGCCTGGGCACTGGCAACTTGGACATCGGGACACGGGGCATCCTCCACACCATCTGGGCCAAAAAAAGGCTTTTTGAGCTCGAAGAAGAGATCGAGGTCGAGAAGAAGGCCAATGCCGAAAGTGTCGGCCTGGAAATGGTACTCCAAGAAAAACAATGGATTATCAGTCACTTTGGTATTACCCCCAGGAAGAACGCTGGTGGAAACGCAACAACGGCCGCATCTCGGACTTTGCCCGGCTCGGTTTCTCCCAAAGTACCAGTTGGTGGCAGGCTTGGGGAGAAGCTCAAGGGATTAAAACTAGCCACGTCCGCCGCTGACTTGGTTGCTGGTAAGGCTGGTAAGACGCCTACCGGCGGCTACTCTGCCCTCTTCAAATAACACACACTAATTCAACATCTGCAGACAAGAATGCGCATGTGCGTCCCATATCCTTCTCTCCAGCGTCCAGTGATATGGCGGTCTCGTCCTTCTCGACTTTCGTGCGACAAACGCCGCCTGGCAACCAACCGCTAGGGGGTTCGGGCTCGTTAGACGCTGTTCTTAACGACAGTGGCTTCCCCTCGAAGCAACAAGACCAAGACCAAGACCAGGAAGAAGATTTGTTTGCGCTACCCATGAGTCCGCGGAGCCCCGAAATGAAACGAAGCCCATTCAGCCTCGTCTGAATGATCATTTGTTGTTACTGGCCGGGTTTAATCTGCACTTATTAGCCCAGCGTGCCTAGACAATGGGTGCTGCGAGAAGACTAGGATGTGACTTCACGTCCTTTTGTGATTCCTTGTCACAAGGCTACAACCGATGAGTGAAGCCATGGCGACGATCTAGCAAAGGCTGTGAGTAGTTCTCGATTGAGATTATACATAGCGCGAGGTGAATATTCAGCCCCTTTCAAAATATCCTGATTTGGCTTCTTCCGCTGTGGACTCGATATGGGTCTTTTCGACTCTCCGCCTGCCGAGAAACCCTTCATCATTTACATTAGCAGATATAGACATCGAACAGCTTATTCTGTCCCACAAATACTGCCTCTTGCCCGCCGATCCTCAAGTGGCAGCGTGTGTCTCCCTGCAAAAGACAGCTTATGCCGTACTTCAACGCCCCCTTATGTCTCTTGATCATTGTTTCGCATTTCTCTTTCCACCGAACCATTTTGGGTTCGGCCACGGCCAGCTGCATTCATCTCCAGCCACCGACACGACCCTCGTCCCACCGCTCTTTTCGCTCTTGCCGAAGGTAGTATAAGACCTTGGCATCTCTGTACCTCTTGACCCAGTCCAACGTCTCTCTCTCCGACGCATAGGCACCGTCTCCCTCCCCTTCAATAAAGCTTTCCTCCATAACGTGACACACCGAGGCCTGCTCATGTACACCTTGTCCCAAGCGCTGATACATGGACGCCGGAGAGAAGGGCGCAAGCGCGTGGTCCATGTCAGACTGTTTTTGCCGCCATTGGCGCTCGAGAGCGTGCGTCGAGAGAAGCTGCGCCTGAGTTGTGGACCGCTGGTGGGCTAACCGAGACTCGAGCTCGACCAGCCGTGAGGCGAGCTCGAGGTTCTCAGTCAAGGCCGCTTGAAGGGCCTGGTGCGAGTAGGAGAGAGAGGGGTGAATTGTACTCGGCGCGTGGGTGAGGGCGTTTAGAAGTTCTGGACTTGTCGCTATGTCGGCAAGGTCTTGCTTCCTGCAGCCGTAATCAGTGACGAGGAAGGGGAGAGAACAGCTGCGGGATGGAAATGCTTACGACTTGTCTTGCAACACATTTGGAAGCCACTGGTCGCCTGGATCAGGCACGGGCTCTGGTCGGGCGAACTCGAGGCCGGCAGGCTGATGAGCCGGATGTATCCGGCCTCCACCGGCACTATTTACATCGGGGCCAGTGCCAGTGCCGATGCTGGGCCGGGGCGAGTTGGATGTAATCGGCGTGCTGATGCGACTGGTCTCGTGACTGCTCGGCTTCGGTGGAAGAACGGGTGGGGAAGCAGCATCCATGGTGTCACTGGGGAAAGTCGTAGACCAGGACCTTTTTATCATTCCAAGTCAAAATTTTGAGAATTCCGTCAGATGAATGTGGTTGGAGAGATTGACACTGGTCGGTCGCATCTACTCCTCTGAACAAAGCGACGTCACACGGTCGCGGTGCTATGACATCTGCGATTGCGGCGGCGGTGGGCGGGGCGAATAATGCGGAGGGTCCTTGATAAGATAAAGACGGGGCTCGAGCTACTCTAATCTCTAATCTCCAACCACGTAGTACACACACATGGTACATGCATAGAAAGGACCGGATGGACGAGAACAACCACCACAACGAGCCATGGGTCGGAGAAGGACGTTTTACAGTGCCTAAGAAACTGGGTTTGATCACTTTTGTTTGTTTATCTAATATTGAGTGTACTAGTCCTAGACTCCCCTTCCAAATACCCCGCTCGTGAGCGGCCAGCTTTTCCCATGTAGACGTAACGCGACTGTTGAATGAGGTCTCCCTCTTTCCCAAGCGACTCTCCCAAATTTCCCTTTCTCTTTGGATACTCGCCGCCAACCACTCGGTCTAATGCTTGACTGACCAGAGATCTCGAGACCATCCTACTTCGCGTAGCTTCTTGCTGCTCGAACCGGCCGCCTTCTTCTCGCCCGACGCAATCGCCAGAGCTTTGCTGCAGGCGGCAAAGCATTCCACCAATTCCTTCATCCGGTTCGCTTTCATGAAGCACTCGGCAACATCGGATTCCTTCTCGGCGACAGTAGCCGCCAGTTCCATGCATTCCAGGAAGTTGTCCCTCGTCAGGGTAGTGCCAGCAAAATGAAGGGTGCTGATGTAAGCGAGAAGTGTCTCGGGCAGATACATATCCCGGAGCGCTTCCAGCTCTCCATCTCCTACCGAAATACAGTTAGTGCTGGCCCGAGAGAAAGATGGAATTTATGGAAGTTACCTTGACTTCGCAACCAGTTCTTGAGCAACGGTTGCACATGCTCTTTGGCAGACTTGACTTCGTTTCCGACCTTAGCCCAAAAGTCTCTCTTGACAGACGGGTCCCTAAGAACGGTCAATGAGGGGCCACGGTTAAAGGGATCACTCCAACCTACTCCTTTGAAAGCTCTGTTAGTGAAGCAATGGTTTCCATTGTATCTAAGGCCTTGACTAGACACTCAAGTTCGCGAAACGCTCGTGCCCCCAGAGCAAGTTGACTCGGTGAGAGGCTCTTCGCACCCGCGGCTTCGATCTGGCCAGCCCAGAATCCCGCATCATCGGGCCACCAAGGACCGTTTTCGTCCTGCTCAGGGAATTCGACCCTTTGCCGCATGATGGTGCTGAAGGATACTCGGTTGGCAAAGCTCCTGGCGGCGTTCAAACGCATGGTTCCTGCTCACGTGCAAGCTAGGGTCAGCGGACGAATGCCAAGAATATCAAAGACATGATGGGACAACGTACTGAGAAAGTATTTGTAGATATCCACGCCAACGCAGAACACATGAGGCCACCCCTCGTCAACAAGCAGGAGCCACTCCACCGAGCGGATCAGACGCTCGTCGATAGAATCGATGGTATCAGGGTCTTCTCCAAAAAAGTCCGTCCTAATCGAACGGCCGTATTTAAGAGAAGGCGGTCCGTTGTCCAAGATCTGGAAATTCTGGGTCTTTGTAGCCTCAGCACCCAGACTTCGAAACAGGGATGCTGGTTGGTACTTGACAAACTCCAGCACATCCAGTCCTGCCTTGCGGATGAGGCTAAGCTGGACCAGGCGGGCCTCATTGTCAGTGATGGGCAGTAGATTAGTGCTCAGGACTTGAAGGGCTCTTTTATCGAGAATCCTTGAGCAGTAAAGAGGTATCAACTCCTCCAGCCCGGAAAGGCGCAATAAGCTAATGTAAAGTGTGATCGTATTCTCTTGTACTTCGCGGCGGTCGGACCTCCAGCTCATCGTTGCTGAGTTTGGCGGGCAGTCGACGAGCTTATCAAGGGTAGCAAAGATGATGAGCGCATGGACGGCAAGTCGCAGACGGCCAGGATTCTCAAAATCAGCAAACTTCTCCGGGATCACGCTAACATCGTGGCAGGAATCATCGGGCATGAGTGCAGAAGATTCCTTAGAATTGGCCTTGAGTGTGATGGCCACGCCCTGCTCGTAGAAGTGTTGCTCTAGCTCCTTGGAAATGATGGCGGCTTGAAGTGCCTTGACGGGCTCAAGGGCTTCTTTGCTTGTGTGAGGGCTTGTTTCAAGGTTATGAATCAGGCGTTGCTCCAGAGTAGTAGCGTCGCCATGGTATTGTACAGCGTCGAAAGAGGCGAATGACGAGCGAAGAGATGTTGATACCTCAGGAGGACATTGGCCGAGAACGAATGTGTCGAATTGTGTGCGAAGGAGAGCGTTGTAGTGCATAAACATGAAGTCGTCCCAAGTCTTGCACACTTTTTGAACGCTAGGAATGTCTCCTGACAACACACCGTAGACGGCTCTCTCAATGTCGTCGGCGCCGCCATGGCGTGCCGCTGCAAAGCACATGCGTCTCCAAAGCGCAAGTGCTGATGGATCTTCCACGAAGCTTACCTCGCCATGCTCCGTAGCGAGGGGTAATGCAGACATGGAAACGGCCCTCCAAACTTCCGTCCTCTCCAAGCACCACTCTCTTATAGCCTCCAGACTGCTGCCTCTCCGGAGAAGCTGGAAGCAACCAACCCAAATAGCCCGCTCGAAGTATTCGTCCTGTGGCTCCAGCTTTCGGCCCTGCCTTGTCACAGAGTCTGGGTCCAATTCGGCGACAAGCGGAGCCTTGTCCGAATTGACAAGGGAGCGTGCGACTTCGGGAAACTGAACGTCAAGTGGACGCGCGGAACCGATAACACCCTTCTGCAGCTTAATGGCAGACCTTGTATGTATCCAGCCATGTGCAATGATGTCTCCTCTGTCGGCATTCTGCTGTAGCTCTCGGACCAAGTCGTCAAGATCGGGCCCAGTCCTTGCGCTTTGTTGCAACCATTCGAGGATGGTCTTTCTCTCCACGGCCAGCTGATCGTTTGCTAGGAACGCGCTCCAAAGGCCGTTGCCCTCTCTGCTCTTGCTTGTAATACTCGTAGTCCGTTTGCCAGTCGCTTTTGGTGCAGGATATCTCAGCGGGATCAGACGACGGATGAGATCCCACGTCTGTCTCTCTTGTTCCCATCCTCGGATTTCTTCCAAGCTTGCGGCAGGCTCGGCGTCTTCGTCGTCGTCCAGATCCATCTCGATGTCGCCAACTGAGCCTTGCCGAGTCTCTTTGCGTAAGTGCGCCAGAGCTTCGTCGGCATAGTCATAGTACGCATCCACCAGGCTCAGAATTCTTGCCTGCCTCTCTTCGACTGTGCCTTGAGGTGCGAGACAATCATCGAGGGCATTTGCGAACACCTCGACCTCGGGCCCAAGCGGTCCGTCCATCTTCGTTTGCAGGAGCGTCAATAGGCGCGTGAAGTGGGTGATAATTGCGCGCGGATCGTGCGGCTTGAGGCAAGAGCGAACAAGGATCGGTTTGTGAGGGTTGGTTCGAGATGGCCGCTCGTCGTTCGTCAGTGGAGGTGCGTTTAGGGCCAGGGTAGGCACTGAGGGATCGCGATACAAGCCTAGAAGACAAGAGTAAGCCAAAGCTGTACTTCGAGACGCCAATCAAGGATTGGTGATAAAAGAGAACGAACCTCGTACGCTTTTTGGTCCAAGGTGTTATGGAAAGTAATGTACTGATTAAGCCATGGAACCTGAGGACTGTATGGGATTCCTGGGATCCTCTGCGGTATCGAAAATTTGGGGGAAATGCAGCTAGAGCTCTGCAAACAAGCACGGGAAATTTCTTGATGTCTAATGTTGAGATGACTCTCTCGTTTCAGCGCTCCAGAGAGCGGAAGCAGTTGAGAGCGATACGAATTGCGCGATTCGGCGGACAATGTTGTATGCAAGAGATTCGACGGTTTCTGATCGCCCCTCAAAAAAACAATACCCAGAGCTTGAGGAGGCTCTCAGGCGACGATGGGGAGCAACCGGCGCGAAGGTGAAGCGGATGGATCCCTTCTTGGTCCGTGCGCAATGAGGTCGTGTTCTCAGCAAGGTATTAAGCGCGCACCTTGTTGCGGTCGTTCTCGCTGTGGCTGCCATTTAATTACACACAGTTACATGTCGTACAACAGTAGTCTTCTTTTCGCACTGTCTGGCCTCACAGTTCTTAGTGAGAAGCGAGACTGTGCAGAAGTAGATTACACACAGTACGGCCCCGCTCACTACTTCCTTTATCAAGGTGCATCGGTGGAAAATTTCTTTACTCTTTCTTCCTTCTTCTCTCTTCAATGTCAAGGCTTTTGTATTAGAGTCTCGGAACAGGCCACTCAATGGTTGTTCAGATCCTACGGGGTCTCTCAGCGCGCTCAACGAATGCCTAGAATAACTTGCCCTCTTTCTAGAATGTTGCCAGATTTCTTCTCTACTCCGGTTGACGTATTTACATGGAAGAGTGGTACATTTTCGCTCATATCCGATGATTTACTCCTTTGGCTGCTGTTGCGACTCTTCGCGCAGCCGCTTGAGCTTTAGTTGCAGAAGATTGGGCTTAGGACAGCTGACCGTCGTTGCGTCGTTACCCTTGGAGCGATAGAAAGCCTCGCAACACTCGTATAAAGCCATGATGACTGTTTGGCACCTTTCTTCCTTGTAGCCGTTTCTGGTCAAGCAATCTGTCGTGGGTTAGCTCTGCCGATACTGCAATGCCCACAATGATGCGAACATAGACAATAAAGTCTCCACCGATGAGAACTGACCTTGGATGGCGCACTATGTGGAAGCATGGTTAATACTGCTGATGCAAGAAATCTGTCGCCGGGATTGCAGAAGACTCACAGCGCGGGGATGGCAAGGAGGGTCGGTCTTCAAATCCTCGTTTAACCCCTTGAAAGTTTACGTTAGCCAAAAAAAAAACAACCAAAACAAAAAACCAAAAAAACCGTAAGAACATCGTAGTTTGCAGCGTCGCGAACTGCGACGTAGGGTTTCCAAACCATAATGTCTGCAGCTCTGCCTTGTGCTGGGCTTTGAAGATACGCGTGTTCGGAAAATACTACGATGAAGTCAGCAACCCTTTCCTACGTTCCGGGCCACAGTTGCACGCCCTCAATGCTTGCTCTGTTCGACAACGTGCCTTTCGAATAGGGAAGAAACAGGTGACGATGGGTAAATGAAAGACGACGTTTTGGTAGGCAGAAAAAACTGGGCGGACTGAACAGGCTAAATGCGACCGGACGGTGTAAGGCAAATAGGCTTGCTCTGTTCTAGCTCTGACAACGTGGGATGCAAAGTGCTAGTCGAGGTGGAAGTTCTTGTAACAAGACCGATATTTCCAAGCTCTTCGCCTCTTGTCGCCGTCAAATATCATTCAGCATATCCCACCGCCAGAAGTTGTGCTCTCAGATGACAGTTACGTCAAGACTACCTTGATCATCCCTTGTGTTCAGGCCCAGGACCTTGAGCAGCCGGTAGGTAGCCACACCTTCCAATGTTGCAGTTGCATTGCCTTAGCTAAGCCATCAAGCTAAGAGCGCCTGGCAGCCTTTCAGAGCCTTGCCCCACCGCAGCGGCACATCCAACCAGGTGCCTTTCGTCCCACCTTCGCCCATGGTCTTTTAGTGCACCTGTCTCTGGACTCAGATGCACCTTCCAGGCTCTCCACAATATTCTCCCGCCTTTCTCGTCCCTTCAAGCCCGCCCGCGAGTTACAACTTGCCAACTGCCCAGCCGCTTCGTCAACTCTACAAATCTCCTTGCGATATCTCGTGTTTTTCTCCCGCAACACCATACTCCACTAGTCTGCGCACTCACAGTCATAACCCAACAAGTCGTCAGATCAACCGGACTTCAACGTCTACCGCGCAAGGTATGTTAGAAACCACACGCCATCCTCCGTCTCCTCCCTCAGTCTCTCTCTTTCACATACATTCTCTCTCTCTCTCTCTCTCTCTCTCTCTCTCTCTCTCTCTCTCTCTCTCACACACACACACAC
>LFIW01001728.1:0-133294 GCA_001625285.1 Colletotrichum incanum
TGAAGTGCGGAGTAAAAGTGGGTCTAAAGCGGGTTATTGAGGTCTTGGCAAAAATGGCGTTAGTTGGCACTCGATGGGATAGTAAATGCTTACTTCGGTTGTCGAGATGACCGCTCCCATATTGCCAATATCACTGTTTTGCATGGTGCGGGCGAGAATGCTGCTGTCACTCGCGGTATCTTCGTCTTGTGGTTTCGCCCTTGCGACTGTGGCTATGCTCCGGTCATAGAACCCGCCGCTGATGTCTCACGTCTTCATATACGCTCCCGCGCCGGGAGAGGACTCGGTACCTTTTCGGACATTCCGGACAAAGCCGCGAAGGACAGGTATGGATGCGGAGATAATGGTGATGTTCGGTTCAGCCATGGACCAGATCCAGTAGACTGCTTGGTTGTACAGGTCTGTGGGGCGAGTGTGAAGTTAGGAACGGGAGCCATAAGCTTGAAGTATAGGACTTACAATCTGGAGATCGCACATTGATCAACATATAGCCCTGCACCGCCTTCATGATACTTGTGACGCTCGCCAAAACTCCCATGCTTAGCGCTAAGGCTATGCTGAGTCTCTCTGATTGCTTCATTTGTAGGTTACAAATCATCTTCCACGGCAGTAGAGCGAGTATAAAGTCGCAAACGGCCGAGTATACTGGGTATTGTGAAAATTAGGGTCTGCGCGAGAACGTGACAAGGTTTCAAGTTGAACTTTGGAACTTACGAGCACTAAAGACGGTGAAAGTTACAGACTGCTCCAATCGCCAGCAACCATCGCCTCCAATAGGCCTCTGGTCTGGAGCGCCGCAAATGGCTTGCCACGTCGCAACGATGTGCACTGCGAACTGCAAGTTCATTGTGATAATGACCCCCCAGGTGAATTTTGCTTGCCATCCTCCAGGCATCAGCCGTAGCAGTGTGATTCCGAACGATGTTTTCGTCAATGCCAGCGCCAGAGACTGAAGATTGTGATGCGTTCGTGCGAGAGAAATTTTTGTTAAACTCCCTCGGATCGTAAAGATTTCCATCAACCACGAGGCGTTCATCGAGGCGAGCAGTAAGAACACCCATCCCGCAATCAAGACCCAGACATCGACCTGAATTCCCACGCCTGTCTTGCGAATCCTACTGTATACTCTCAGCCCCAGAAAGACATACGCCAGGAAGAACAGCTATAAAAACCATAAATTGTTAGATCTTGTTTACCCACGTTCGACGAACTGGCACATGTAGATGAATTACTTGCTGTCCATATCGTTGAGTGCACGAGCACTGACAGATCATTGCTGATCCATGCCATGATGCTGGTGGTTGGTGGATATTTGGAGCCCCTCCAGATCACCATGCGTCCACCTGAGATATCTGCAAGTTCTTAAGGCGAGGATTGTGGCTCGCGGATCTCGAGACAGTGTGAAGCATAGAAGAGTGTTAAGTACAGTCATTCTTGTTTTTTTTTGTTTTTTTTTTGGAGCGCAAGCCATCGCGCATACTCTGCAACGTGGTTGAGATGTGTTGCAGAAGCACTCTCATTGGCGCGTCGCTTCTCCGAGTCAGGTTGTCAAATCTTGCCTGGATAATCCTCCATACGGCCCTGGGGCTACTGCGAGAACATGAATCGTATTAGGGTGTCCGGAGTTAACCTTTCGAATTGACTTTGTATCCGTCCTCCGCTTATGCTTTTCAATCAACGTGTTTTCGGCTGAGTCCGGTCAAAGAAACCGCTGTTCAAGTTTACGGGTCTTCTCCCCGGCTTGCCAAGGAGTGTACAGCTTTGAAGTCATCTGGTTGAACTTAAGCGGCATTACATCCTGTAATGACTGCAGAACTACCGGGGCTTGTGAGCGCTGTGCCACATAGGCGCCTTAGATGAAGTACTCAGAATATAGTATTAGAAACTGCGAGCATTGAGCTTTTATGCAGAATGGTGTGAGTCTCTGTAATTCCAAGGTCAAGAATCCTCTTTCGTAATCATCTTCGAGATATGCTGCTATTATCATCGTATGAGGGGCTGTTTCATCGCCACTGGACCCCTGGAGTCATTGCTTTGTTCCACCGCAATGCAAGGGGTTTTCTGGACTGCCTAGATATCGTAACAGCTGATGACGAAGAAGGACGGACTCCAATAGCTGTTTAGATAGATGGAGAAAGTGGAATCGAGATGATTCATTCACAGCGGGATTTGATTCGAGCAAATAAAAGGCAATGTTCCGCTTCTTGGACGCAACCTGCGGCTTGTATGTTACCGGCCTGTGTCTCTCTTTGTGTTCTTTTGGGATATCTTACTCTCTTCATTCTTTCAAACTCATCTGCCATGATTGTCAAGCGATGCCTTGGGCGCAGCTGCGTCGCTGGGGCTTTATACACAGGCGTTGGCTCAGCTCAATACTACCTTGACTGGCTTCAAAGGCGTAAGTTGCCCATTGCGGGATTCAACCTCCCCCACCCTTATCTAGACCGACGCGACTCTCTTATTTCGTACTAGTATCAAAGCTTAATCTGAAACTCTTAGTGTGATGCCCTCCTCGATGCCGGGCTCGGAGACATCTTATCCTTCCCAGCAGACGCCGCCTACGCTGGGAGCACCTTGACATACTACTCTTCCGAGAACCGTCGGCTCCGTCCTTATTGCATCGTCCAGTGTCGTTCCACTGAGTATGTCTCAATCGCTGTGAAGGCTCTCAGTAGGGTCAGTGGTACCGGCCCCTGGGATATCGCGGTTCGCTCCGGTGGTCACAGTGACTACGACAACAATGCTATAAACAAAGGCATTACGATCGACCTCACCTACCTTAACTCTACTGAGCTCGTCAAGAGCAGCTGCCTCAATGGAACTGCTACTTGGGTCGGCCAGAGTACTTTGACTAAGGTAAGTGTGGTGCCATTAGCTTTTCATTACCCAAATTCCAAAGTGAAGCACCCTCTGATATTTTGAAGAATGTTGCGCAGATCCGGCTGACCGTTCGCTGGGGCGAAGTTATGATGACTCTCGAACCGTACAACTTAGGAGTTACCGGAGGCCGTTCTGGTCACGTTGGTGCCGGTGCCTTGCTCGTTCCTGGTGGAGCTTCTTATCACACTCAGCTGTACGGCCTATCGTGTGACAACGTAATCGGTTACGAGGTTGTTCTCGCCGATGGCACCATCGTCGAGGCCAACAGTGAGGAGAATGCGGATCTCTTCAAGGCTTTGAAAGGTGGCGGCAGCAACTCGGGAGTCGTTACTCGCTTCGACTTGCGCCCCTTATAGTCCCTCCCAAAGGCGCTTATGGTGGTCTCGATTTTGCCTCGTGGAAGGACTTGGGTGTCATGGTCAGCTAATTCGTAAACTACGCCAGCTCCATTGACACTGGCAACCCCGATCACGAATTCCTTGTCTACCATTCCGACTCTGATGACCTTGCTATTATGGCCATGGCTGTCAGCACCGATGGCAACGAGAGCTCGCCGACCTTCGCTGCCTTTGACAACATCACCCTGACGCCAGATGTACGAGCAAAGCAGCCCCTTGACAAGATCGCTGCCACCATCGCTGACACTATAGGCTCCCATTACATTCCCTTTTCTTTTTCCCTCTAAACTACTATGGAGATCGTGAACAAGGCCGCCGACATTTTCGTGATCTTGACACAGGAGTTCGATGGGGCCAAAGTCCCGGTCTCCGTCAACTTCGTCTTTCAGCCCCTTCCAAAGACCTTGCTGCTGTCACTCCCGGTAGCAATATTCTCGGCTTCGATAAGAACTTGTCTGTCGACTCCATCCTGTTTGAAGCTAGAAGCACCCTGACAGCTGCTGATGCCGGGTACGGAGGTATTGTACAGAGCAAGATGGGCAAAGCGATTGAGGAGCTGAGGCGGTACTCTGCTTCCTTAGATGGCCACTCGACCTACATCTACATGAACTACGCCAACCCTGAACAAGATGTTATTGGATCATACGGTGCAGATAATGTCAAGTTTCTCAAAGAAACGGCAACCAAGTACGACCCGACTGGTTTCTTTCAATATCGGATGCCTGGTGGATGGAAAGTGAGTCGAGTTTAATGTACATGAGATCAACAATTGTCAAATGTCCAATGGGTGAACGACCAGATGTCGCTTTATGACAGTCGGCATACTCAATACATCGTTCAGTTTGATTTAATTTTTATGCCAACTTGGGTAAGGCATTTGGCGGCCCAGTTGATACCAGATCGCGGATGAAAGTCACGGATGTCGTTCATTACATAATAATATCAACCTCAGCAATCTCCAGATTTTTCAAGGAGGCATCCATGCCCCCAAAGTCCGCATGGAACTTCTTTCTCTCGTTGGCTCCATCCTATATGGTCACGATCAGATCCATTACTTATTCCCCAGCTCCAGGTATATTAATTAGACCAATAGATTCAAGGCGGTTCAATTACGTCGCTGACTGCATTTCTAAATCAGACAACAAATATCGGGTCATAGTCAGCCGACTCCTACGATTCCAAACCCGACACCTTGGCGCGTCGTTCGTCAAATACGGCATTTTGTATCCCCATCTTGGCGGACCTCATATTTCCGTGTTTTTACCTACACGAACCAAATTTTCTCGAATTCCCCGTGGGGTGCATGCGGGGATTCTGAAGAAAGCGGGGATACGGTCCAGGTTGGGTCGCTCTGACCCTCTGGTTGGCTTTCTCTGTCCACAAGAATGTAACGATTCTGGAGCAGATCCCGTCAAGACCGTCTTGGACCTTGGCGGCTGTTGGAACTTGTTGTCCAGACCATTGTATAAAGATTGCAGAGCGGAGCCATGCGATTGCAGTGTAAAGACGTACACTTCGCACATGTCAGTAGGTTCTGGAATCAACCCAGCTACCTTCATCATGGAGAAGCGCACTTCGGCCACGGAGTATCACATCGAGGCGTCGACCTCCGCCCTGGACAACAACCAGAGCGACAAATTGTCTAACCGCCATGTAAAACAAGCCAACGTCCAGTCGGTTGCGCTCGCCGATGCTATCGCCAAAGATCAGCCCAACTACAAGTCGCTCAGCCAGTTCAAGCTGTATGCGATGATGGCGCTCTGCGTTCTGAGTACATCAACCACTGTACTGTTTTCCACGGAGAGCCCCGACTAACAATTCGCAACGCAGACGGCGTCATGAACGGTTATGACGGATCAGTCATGAGTGCCATTAACGCTATGGACCCTTTCCAGGACCGCTTTAAGATCGGCACGACTGGTGAGCTAAACGGTGCAGTATTTTCCATCTACACTGTCGGCAACATCGTTGGCAGTTTGGCGTGCGGTTATTTCATGGATCGATGGGGCCGTCGTACTTGCATGTTCTCCGGCGCATCTTCGATCATCATCGGGTCTGTCCTTCAGGCTAGCAGCTATCAACTTCCCCAATTTTTTGTCGGCCGTTTTATCGTCGGCGTAGGAACTCCCATGTGCGCAACCTCCGCACCCGTGTTTCTTGTCGAGATGGCCTACCCAACCTGGCGAGGTCTGGCCGGTGGATTATACAACGTTCTAGGTTGGTACATCGGCGCGAATCGTGAGTCCCACTTCCAGTCCAGCTTGAATTTCCCTGACCCTTCCAATTACTGAATCTCCCTAGTCGCTGCATGGACCTGTTACGGCACCAATTTCATTCCTAATGATTGGGCGTGGCGTATCCCCTACATTGTACAGCTCACCCCGGCCACCATTGTTGTGTCCGTGGTCTGGTTGCTCCCTGAGAGCCCGCGCTGGCTCTGGTCACAGGGCCAAAAGGAGAGGGCGACAGCCATTTTGACCAAGTACCACGGCAATGGCAATCCCAACTCGGCTCTCGTTAAACTCGAGCTTGATGAAATCCAGGATTCTCTAGCAGCTGAGCTTGAACTGAAAAACGGCCATTGGAACTACAAGGCCCTCGTCAACAATAGACCCAATCTGTACCGGATGTGGCTTATTATGCTTGTGGCCGTAATGGCCATGTTCATTGGCGGCAGCGTCATTTCGTACTATGTACGTTGACCGTTTCTTCTCAATCCAAACGCATTTAGAGGCTTTAGAAGCTAACTTACAATAGTTGCCGGGTATTCCCAACCTTACTTTTCTCTGGAACACCACCTTCCATGCTTTTTCCATTGATGAAAGCTATTTTCCTACGTGGTTGGAAACATATTAGGCAATACGACTAACTTCTTGATAGTCATGGTGGAGGGTGTCGGTATCAAAGACTCCAGCCGTCAGCTGCTCATCAATGGACTCAATACCGTCACATCCTTCATCGCCGGTATCTTTGGCTCTTTCTTTGTCGATAAGGTCGGCCGGCGTCCTCTATTCTTATGGGGCACTTTACTTACCGGCTTGGTATACATACCAATCAACGTGCTGGCCGCGAGGGCCGAGCAATTCGACAAAGATGGAGGCACCATTCCTACAGCGCAGTCGTACGCGTTTATCGCCATGGTGTTCACGTACGGTATCTTTTGGTCCTTCTGCTGGACTCCACTGCAGGCTTTATATCCGGCCGAAATTCTCAACAACGTGATTCGCGCCAAGGGCATGGGCGTCAAAGGCTTCATCTCTGGCGTCGCCAGCTTCATCAATACCTATGGAACTTCGGTGGCCCTCAAGCACATCGGCTGGAAAACCTACACCATCTTTCTGGTTCTGCACTTTATTCATCTCGGCCTGATGTATATGTATTGTGTGGAGACGAAGGAGAGAACATTGGAAGAGCTTGAAGACATTTTCAACGATCCCAAGCCGGTTAAAAGGAGCTTGCAAAAGACTCGGGTTGTTATCGACGACGGCTTGGGAGTCAAGGTCAAGGACAATGCCTGAGGGACATGAGTTTAGTTTGTAAATGACCATGGAATCTACATTCTTTACCAAGTGATCCGACGTCAAATACGTACATACGAACTTTTCAGTTTGATCATAACGTATACCAGCGTTGCGCAGACCCATAGATTTGTGCTGTCGTCGCGTTGTTGACGAATCACTTGAAACAAAGCTTCTTCTTCCATGCTCGCTTCGTCGGTTACTCGTTTAGGTTCTTGGAGAGAAGTGCTTAGTCACGCGTATTCTACCTGGACGTTTTCATCAGTCATGTTATTTGGTTAGTCCTATCGTTTAATTAGCCCCAAGCCCAGCTTCTTCATGGTGAAAAGGCCAATAACTGCACTCTGGTAGCGTTAAAATTGAGACCGCTGCACCGTCAGCCTCCAAGTGCAGTTTGTGGAATTCTGATACAATGTGAAGCGCGGATATGTGGTGGTCTCTTATGTGTTAGGTTGCAAGCCACTTTTCATGGTTTGGTACTTACAAAACCACGGAAGGAACATGTTTTCCGCGCTCGAAATTACCCCGGAATATTTGGGTTGGTGATTCATCTGCTGGAGTCATCGCAGCACCGTACATCGTGGCTACTTGCGTCATTTTCCCCGCATGTATCTCGTTTAGGAACAAGTCTCAACAATTGGCAAACAGATATTATGTATGGGAATCTTGCACGCCACAGTACAGTATCGTAAGCGCTTACATTGGTACTCGCATGATTTGAGCAGTGCCCCGCACGCCATGCAATGTGGTATGCTAGCCAACATCTCGCCCTTTTCTCGGCGGTCACCAAGAAAAGTGCTGCAAGGCCGATGAAGGATTATGAAATAAGCAGGCTAAAAAACTTCAAGCATTGTTCGTTTAGGCCAAAGTGGCCACAGTCATGTATTATATAACGTAGAGCTTTCCGTCGCTTCAATACATCCCAACCTGCAACTACATTGAACACATTCACTAATTAGATTCATTTACTCATATCTCACATCATGGTCATCATTGCAGTCGCGGGCGGCTCGGGTGCCGTAGGTCGCACCATCGTCGATGGCCTTGTTGCCCACGGAGGCCACAATGTGTTTGTCCTCTCACGAACTGTAAGCTAGAAAGTCGGACACATGACATTGCGCTCAGTTGACATACAGAAATGCAGAAACGGGAACCTCGAGACGGTTTGCATTATGTAGCCGTGAACTATTGGTATATTGACGAGACGAGCAAGGTTTTGGAAGAGAACCAGATCGACACTGTGATTTCCGCGATGGGTGTTGTGACGCCGAACACCAACAAGGCTCAAATAAATCTTGTCAAGGCGGCACAGAGGTCTAACTCGACAAAGCGCTTTGTCGTGAGTGCATATGACATGCTGCACACAAGAGAGTATATCTCCATTTAGGAAAGCATCTGCGATGTCAAGGCTGACAATGGCACAGTCAAGTATCCCACTACCCACTTGCGCAGTATGCTTTTGAGGCAATCGATGAACTCGAGCAAAAAATCTCGAATACACCCGCGTTGTCAACGGGTTCTTCCTGGATTATTACGGCATGCCACATTACAAAACCCATCTTCAACCCTGGATCAACTTCGTCAATTTGGAGAAGAAGTGGGCAGTCATTCCTGGTGATGGCTCTGCGAAAGCCAACTTCATCACTAGCCAGGATATGGCAAGGTACATATCCCGCTTGATGGATCTAAGCAAATGGTCCAAGGTTAGCAGTATTGTAGCGGAGACACTGTCAATATCAGAATTACTCGCCCTGGCTGAAGAGATTCGAGGTAGGTGCTGTTATAGGAGCTGTGGTTGAATTTAGTATGCCTCAAGCACAACCAAGCATATTGGCTAATGAACGACATCATTTAGGCAGCAGATTTAGGGTCGCCTACGACGAACTTGAAACGCTCAAATCAGGAAAGATTTCGTTCGCGTCCGAGTTTCCCGAGTTCGATCTCAGCAGAGAGGAATCAGAGGAGTTATTTGCCAAAGTTCACTATTATGCTGGGATTGGCAGATTTCTTGTTCCCGCCGAGGATACCCTGAACTCCAAGTTCCCGGAAATCATTCCGAAGACGGCCGCACAAGTTATCAAAGAGTCTTGGGAGGGGAATTAGACTTGTATTTTTGGATGTCAATCAAAACAACTGGCTGAACTTAGAACATCTTAACAATCAGAAGTATAATGGCTTTGTTAGCTACAGCGGCGCCTTTTGAGTCCCTCAATTCTCGTCTGATGAGCAGGAGAGTCCCTAGCCGTAGAGGCGGCATATGGCGACGTTCCATTTGCTTTGCGATGAATGTTCAACGATGGACGGTGGGGTTTCTCGATTAAACGATCATGTTTGTAAAGGATTATGCGTGGCTGGTCTATCACAGGTACAAAAGGGGGCGATTACAGGAGAATTGTTCTTGGCGAAGGTATCACTGATGTTCTGGCGCTGTGGCAATCTATGGTATTCTATTTCAGAGTTCCTTTTACATCATTCAGTCTAATTGCAACGAACACGCAACTTCTTTGTTCTCTCTCACGCCCTGGTCCCGGGGCGAACATTTCTATGTCTAACGAAAAAGAAAGGAAAGGGTTTGGCAACACATACGCTGTTAGCAAAGCTAGAACAGAGAGTACAGAGGAGAGCTGCGTTTTCAAGCTTTGTTTGGTAGGCTTTTAAGGATCGCTGACCTGTTTGTTGGTTTACAGCAGTTTCCAAAGCGGGATAAGGAATAGAATGACCAGAGATCTGATTTTGCCGCATAATATCAAAACTCGTCCGGGCAGGAAGGTTATCATGTAAAACTTCCTCTATGCGGGACTTAACGTAGCACAGGACTAAATATTGGACATATGATTGACACCAAGTCACTGACTGCAAATGTGGCTTTTTAGGTGAGGAATGAGGGTTGCTTGGTTCGGTCAATTCCAGTGATTATATTCGTCGTGAAGTCAAAAGCATTGGATTCATTATGGCCACAAATGATATCACCTTCAGCAATGGGCCTGGAGGAACAACAATAGAAAACCTTACCCGGCACTCAGCAGACACAATAAATCGTCAGTCGCCAGATCAATAATCATTTCTGCCAGTATATTGTTACCTTGATATTGGATAAGTAATCATTGTAAAATCAGCTCATGTTTTCAAGGGCCAAGGCCATTGATATGTTTTCCGCCATTTTTCCATCATCTCCCAGATCGTCACATCGCCTCTTTTTTTGAATTAAAAGCCTATCAGCAGTATCTGTCAGTCGAAAACTGGACTTTGCTGAAGGCACTGCTTCAGATCAATGTGTTGTGGCTCTGAGAAACTGGCCGTTTTTCCGTCCCCCCAAGTACTCGATAATTTTCAGTGGGTGGGCTGTCAAAAATTCGTTGGATCTCGGGTAGGGTCATTTCTTTCGTGTATCATAATTGATCAAGCTTTCCCACCTGGATCTTCAAGAAACCAGCATGAACAATGCCGCAACTTGGCCTAGGAAGAAATCCTCCGAACTTACCAAATGACGCAGAATAAGCCCCCTAAGTCTTATAGCGACTTCAAGCACGTACCATACGCAGTACCTTGAGCACAACGTATGTATTTGCGGGCCATCACTTGGATCGGGCTGAAGAAATGGCCTTGCGTGTCAGTCTAGCCCTTTGTTCGGTCTGTGTTCTGGCCAGCTGCTGTGCCCGTTTCCAGGTCATCAACAAATTAAGGGGAACAGCAAGAAGTCACTAAGACAATAGTAGATTGGGCGTGAGAGCTACAACAAGACTACTTGAATTTGATTAAACGCCCGGAATCAAATAACGAAGATAGGAAGTAATTAGTTAGATGGTTTGGGCTAGTCGAGATAGCAGAACGTGTTTTACAGTCTCTACTCGCAGGTTGATTGTCTTTAGTAAACAACAAACAATCTAACCTCGATGCTCTCTCTTGGCTCCTTTGGTGCTGGTCCAGGCAGCGTAAATGAAGTATGGGCTACCACTTGAGCACCCTTGGAATCATGCTGCAGAAAGAGCAAAACCTCCTCGGGTGTTTGATCCGCCATGTACCACCAATCATGATGCCTGCCAGCGTCTTGGGGCTTTTGTAACCAGAAGCCCTCAACACCGGGCCCGACCTCGGGCTGCGGAACGATCAAGTAGTCTTCCCACGCCATCGACGCCGTGTTGGCTACAGTCACGGGGTTCTTGCGCACCGTTTTTAGTGGCCTCCATGCGTTGACCATTTGCCAGTGCTTCCCGTTGGTATGCACATCCGCGTGCATGTCTGGGCAGTCCCAACTCATTAGGATGGGCGCGAACTTGTTGGTCACGTCGACGTGAGGTCTTCGGGCGGGACAGCGATGCTTGCGGGTATAGGCCATCCCGTCCTCATAGGTCACGTTGCGCACCACGTGATGGAAAGCCTTTACTTCGGACGCACCGAGCCTGTCAGGCGGAGCCGAACCAGTCAGAATTGTGATATACCGAGCCTACACACGTACATGTGCACATATCCAGCTTTATAGAGATCGTGTGAATCTTCGTCAAGGGAAAGGTCGGCCAAAACGTACTGTTCTTTCAGCAGCTTCTCGAGCTCTGGAAAGTAGACTTTTCTCACTTGCTCCTCGTCCAAGTAATCGATGTCTGGAGGCCCGGCCAGCCGCGCATATTGAAACCCGGTTGTGGAAATTGAAAACTTTTGATCCGTTGCCCGTACGTTGCGGACCTCTGCTAGCTGCACGTCGAGAAACTCGGCGTCATGGGAGAACATTTGCGCATGGTTCGGGATTTCGCCATCATCGTTCCGTCTTACGTAGGGAATATCCACGATTATTGCATCGTGTGTAGCCATTCTGCTTTGGGTATCCTATGATCGTACAGCGAGTAGAGGTGCCGAACTTTTTTGCAGTTACGGAAAAGTTAAGTCCGCCTCGCTCATGTTATGAAATTATGTATGAGCAAGTTTTTTCCCTTCAAGAGTACCGGTCGACGTGTCGAGTGACCCTAGTAACATGGGACATGCTGGTGAATTTGTTATCTGCCGTCCAGCGTAATCATTTTAATCTATGCGCGAGTCAAATTCAAAGCTTTCCCTGAACCTTAATTTAGTAAGGCGTCCATAAACGGAAGTTGTAAATAGCAGGCGACCCGAACAATTGCTAGGGGCCGCTGTAAGACAATGTGGCTGAAATATACGGTGTACCCGAAACTCCATTGCTAGCCTTAGCGACCGTCAAGGCTGTCTCTAGTTGATTTGCAGTCTACTACCGTACTATAGCCATTTTCTAACCGTGCCACGCTTCCAATTTTGCTTGGTTCTCGCAAGCAACAGCTATCGAACAAGCCGGGCAATGGCAGGGGTAGAGAATGCCCTCACTGGGGTTTGGAGTGCCATTCCAGGGGGGTTAAGGCACCCTGGTTTTAGACACCCCGTCACACGTGTTTAAAAGATCCATCACCGCAGGCAAGATGTACCTGTGGCGGTGTTTGGCGGTACGCATTGGGAAATCCTAACAGACGGCTGCCACCCTCGCTGAGGCAGAACAGCGGTATTTCAAAGGCAGAGGTACTATAGTACATAGGCCTGCTGGACGATGTTGGCACAATCGCTAGAATGTCGGGCGCACAGCTGGGAGTGACTTGGCCTAGATCAGATAATGTCAGGAGTCAGGGGTGCAAGGAAGCTAGCTGGCAATAAAGATAACACAATGGATTGGATACAATAGAACAATCAGCACCTTGACAGATCATTAGGGTCCACTACGCACAGGCACGTTTATGTGGCTTGGGACGCTCATGCGACCAGCATTCCAGTTCCAGAACTCGTGCTGCCGATGCTACGGCTTCTGACGGGCCCGGATACAGTCATGACTTTCCGCATTACTGAAAAGATTCTCGGAACTTTCATGGGGGCCTGGGGTCCCGCGCTCGTGGCCCCATGCGTGTCGTTGCTGTTTGATATCCCCCCTACCACGTGGCAGGCAGACACCAGTCGAAATGCAATAACTTATAGATCGATATATATGTGGGTTGATCAAGGATATGGGCGGCGGCATTACCCGAATCATGATAGAAGATTAGAATGGATAACAGGAGTCTATGTGCAGCAGATACCTGAGTAAACTTCCCATAGGTTGGATTGACTCACGTTTCATGTTTACGGTCCTTCGCCGCCTTTATCACAATCTTCTTGCATGTTCGGACTAGCACGTGTCTATTCATACGCGAACTAAGTACCCAATGAAATCGTCTGGCGTCTATCTCTGAACACAGTGGAAAGGAATCTTTAGTAAGATGCTTTGCGACAGCTTCTATACACGTGTCTGGTCAACAATGATATTTGGTACCATCTAAGGTAAGAATAAGGTGGATATAGTGATGATAGAAAGTAAATTCCGAGAAGGACGCATCTATTCACTTTGAAAGAAGTGTTGATGGTGCGTATCGCGTGGGCGTTTCGGAAAGGGGTTTGCTGGGTTCTCCTTGCTCAGGGAAGAGTGCAAGGTATGATACATGAGACCATGGATTTTGCGGCGCAAGGCACATATCACAGCGAATCAATGATGAAACAGCTATCAGTATGGTTCAAAATCCTGAACAAATCCTTTATAGTCCCCAGTTGCACTTGGGTTGATATTCCAGTCAGTTGTTGTCATCGAGAGTATGGTTGTGTCGGCAACTTCCGGCTGGACTAGGAAGCTATTATTTAACCTCGCATCTCTGCGCTATGCAAGGCCCGGAGGCTGACGTTTAAAGTCTTGGCCTGATGAACTGGCCTTCGACCTCCGCCTCCGCCCTCTTCCTGGAGTCTTCCCATGATTTGGTCTTTGCTGAGCCCATAGTAGCCCAGATGTCCAACAGGCCATCATCGAACGGCGGCAATACACGACCAGTCGTGCCTGGGGCTGGGTCTCCGGCAATTGACCGGAAGTGCTCAAAAACCTCCTTGTAGAAAGGCGCAATGGTGTAATAATTCTTGCCTCCGCCAAACTCCGCCACACGTTTTCTTTCCCACTCTTTCTGCTCTTCCTTTGAGGGCAACGGGTTGCCCCTACCAGCAAGGCGTCGGGCAACTGCAACTGCCTGCCATTCGAAAAGTCGGAATGTGAAGCCTCCTCCACACTTTGTAGAATCTGTTAACACCGCCTCCCAGTCCTTCGAATCGGTTCTGTTCACTCACCATGCCCAAAAACGCGAATGTAGGGTCCTCGATGTCCCATGTGTGGTAGTAAACACTTGGCAAACGACGGTCGGCTTGCAAAACACGCTTCTGAACCTCCGGAAGGAAAGGGAAGCTGAAGGTGTAACCGGTCCCCAAGATGACGTGGTCCACGTCTCTAACAACCGTGCCATCAGCAAATGTGATGGCGCCTGATTTGGGACAGAAGTTCACTATTTGCTTCTGAATGGAAATGTGCGGATGCGTAAACGGCGCCCAACCAAAATGCGGTATGGGATCACCGCGAAGTGAAGCATAAACCGGATGTTGAGCAACGGGAAGGACCTCGTGCAGGAGCTCATGTGATGAAACCGAGCCGCCAACCACAATGACTCTCTGTTGACATGTGTCAGTATCTCTCAAAGGCACATACAAATCGAGATTCCATACCTTGCCCTTATACTCATCTGATCCGCGGAAGTGCTTGCTGTGCACAATTCGTCCCGGGAACCTTTTGTCATACTCTACAATCCCTTCTATGTTTGGAATCCAAGGAATGTTGTAATGCCCAGTGGCCACAATGAGCGCATCAAATTTCTCTTGCCACCAATGATTCTTGCCAGGAAGGTCCTTTCTTAGAGTGAGCACCCACTCCTCGCCCTTCTTTTCGGCAAGCTCGACAGTTGTGTTGAGCTCAAGCAGCTTCTCATGGCCGTTTCGGACAAAGATGTTCTCAACCCACTCCCGAATCTGCTCTCGACCACGGAAGGGGGCGTCGTCACCGTACTTCTCCCGAATACGGTCTGTCAGAGTCTCCGGGAACGGCTCCGTAGTGAAGCTCATAATCTCCGGCGTGATGTTAGTGTGGAGGTGTTCATGCTGGGCTGTGTCTGAGAATCGGATCTGGTGGCTGTTGATGGCTTCTGACTTTGGGGTATGGGCCGGGAGCTGAGCAGGGATAGGGACGGTAGCATCGGCATTCCCATCGAGTAGAGCTCGCAGCGACGGTATTCTGGCTGGTAAGTGCGGTGTGTAGATCCTATAGCAATGTCAAAAAGAAGAGTATGCGGTTAGCAGACCATTAATGCAACTTACCAGGTTCCGCCTGGCTCGGCTCGCCGATCAAAGACTCGGACTGTGTCAAAAGCTTGTTCTTTGACCAGTGCATCGGTTGCGATTGCACCCGAAGGGCCGGCGCCGATAACGGCGACTCTGCGGATTTTGGCTGCCATCTGCAGAGGTTGTCTGTCAAGATAACTAACGTCCGGGTGGTAAAGCTGAGGCGTTTATGTGGACTAGATATCTCGACCTGGTGAAATATAGACCTTGATGCTCCCAATCGAAAAGTTGCTGAAGCTCTTTCGAAACTCAATGACCTTAATCGTCTCTCGAATTCGAGACTAGAAACAGCCATCTCCGAGTGAATTTATTGAGTTCTTCAGTCGGGTGCATGATTGCGCCACAACCGATGCCATTGCGTCTTGCTCCAACGCAAGCACGCAAGCTGAGCAGCTGTGGGTCAAATGCTGCAACTTCACCACCAGGAGCGAATCGCTATCAGTTGGTTGCAGGAATGCATCGGAGGCACGTCGGTTGCAGGTTCAAGATGTTCATTTACGGCGGCAAGCCTCCACCATCCGGCCAGGGTCTCTCGGCGGTTCGGCCGCATCGCGTCCATCGGCACTAATGTCGCCATTCCCTGGTGGGCCTCCGGAGGCCCCGTTATGAGATGGCGTGCGCTGTCACAGTTGGCGATGACTGTTAGAAACGACTCTCTTTCGAACGTTTCTCATACGTTAAAAGTATGTGACGCTATTTGGTCTTCATCCCGATCCATTCAGTGAGTCGCGCAGTGTTTTTCCAATGGCTCCTTGCTAACTGTGATGAAAAAGAATTCGTGCCAGTGTGTACCTGACTTAACGAGGGCACAAGTAATTCAAGGGAACTATAAGCCGTGCCTCAGTCTCTAAGCACATCCACCGCCTTTCTTTCTTCCATCCCGCAATGGTTTAGATCTCGCGGTCATAGTCCTAGGACTTGGCGGTACAACTTCTTGGTACTTGACCTCCAGCTCTCTAAGTGGCTACGACCAATGTGCCTGGACGTAATTATCCCCATCAATAGTTCAATGAGAGACCTAGGATTGTCTTCTGTATTAACGTGTATGAACGCAGCAGTTTTAGGTATATACACATATAAGCAACACGAAAATGCCGCTCTGCCATGTACCTATTTGATAATAGACACCGATTACAACTTCAACTATCCCTACGATCAGCTCGGTCTAGTACCCAGCAGAGCTAGTATCGTCTAATGAACAGCACAAAAGAGATTCGTCTTTGGCCAGTGACCTGTCAATTTCAAACATTCTCAAGTCGGTGACCGTGCCCCTGAAGGTTCCTGCCACAACAAAATCGGAAGGCATAAGGACTTAAAATCTCGAGCAGGGTCCAAATTCGAAGGATCAGAAGCTTGAAATGGTCCTCGCTGAAGGAAACGGCTGGCTATACGTACAAGTACGTGTTGATACATCCTCACCTGCCATACGATCTCCAGATGAGCAGTCCGCTTGGCGGGTTTTGGAGTAGACTTTATTATAACCTTTCAAGTAAGACAGAGTATGTGTATGTCTTCAACTATATCACAGTCACGTTTTCCAAACAATTGAATCGATTCGTAAGTTACAACCGGCTTATATTCTGTCAACCCAGCTACAATAGCGCTGGTGATGTGCACCGAGATGACTGCGGCGGAACACGATTTGTTCTGTCAGAAAAATAACGGGGAAGAGTTCGACGCTGGGGCAATGCGTGTGACTGAATTGATTGAGAGAGATGACGAGTCCTATCTTCGGAGTGTATTGCACACTTTGGAGAAATAATGTCCAAAAGGCGATGGTATCCAGGAAGTTCTAGTGCGTGGAAGCTAACTGTCATTGATTGGCCAGACCACCTAGCGAGAGGCAACGCTTGTACAAACACCAATTTAGTATTATTCAACGATTTTTTTTCAGAGACTAAAGGTTTTTCACAAATCGGCTGTTTTATTACGGGTATTTGGTTTTCAATGATGATGATGTTGGTTGGTTGCCAATGCTCCGTAGGCCATGTTCCAGCAGATCTTCACACCCATTGAATTCTTACTCTTAACTACTCAGGCCCTCATCAAGCTAGTGACGTAAGACCTTCAACCCCTCTCTACTATAGTACTCAGATCTAGTGTGTTTCTCCAAGATGAAGCCTACGCCTTATAAATAGCTCCAGCCCGCAACGGCCTGCAGTTCCATTGCTTGTCATGAACCCAACTCCAGTGATCGATCCTCAACTTAACATCGACGCACCCGCAGCATGGACCCAGCTCAACTACCCCCGTGGGACCTCCCAGAGGGCGTCACGTCGCGTTATGTTGACACGTCCCCCGTGGGATTGATATTTCATGTTATCGAGTCCTTGCCAGACACCATGACCCCCGGTCACCGTCCGCCGTTGGTTCTCCTTCTCCATGGCTTCCCTAATCTATCCTACGACTGGCGCTTCCTGATGCCAAAGCTCGCCAAAGCCGGCTACTACGCAGTGGCATTTGATATGAGGGGATCCGGCCGCACGCACAACGCGGATTTCAGTCCGATAAGCGAAGGGTCGATCCGTCCAATGACTGCAGTGCGCGATGTTGTCACGCTAGTCCACGCGCTCGGGTATGAGACTATACACACCCTGGTGGGACACGATCTCGGTGCTTTTGTGGCTTCGCTCTGCACCATCGCGCGTGGAGACATGATCAAATCCCTAGTTTTGATGTCGCATCCGTTCAAGGGCTCTCCTCAACTGCCGTTTGGGACGGGGGTCTCTCCACAGCTGGCTTCAGCTGTTGTCCATAGGGCTGAAAATGCCAAGGGGCAAGAGGTCCAGGCCGACACCAATATCCAGTCGTCTCTCCTGAAGCTTGATCCGCCCCGGAAGCATTACAAGTACTATAATGCATCACCTGAAGCAGCCGACGAATGGACCCATCCAACCGGCGAGCCGATGCACCGTTTTCTCAGAGGCTACTTCCATCTCAAGTCGGCAGACTATAGCTTGAACAAACCAAGACCCCTCAAATCTTGGACTGCAGGGGAACTTGCCGTCATGCCGCACTACTACGTCTTGAGAGCCGAGCTTTCGATGCGTGGAAACGTCGAGCTGGACATGTCCGTCGAACCAGCCACAATCCATGTCAAGCTCGGCGAAACACCGTGGCTCACAGACGCGGATCTCCGGGTTTACACGGACGAATTCTCACGCAACACCTTCACACTCTCTTTGCTGTGGTACAAAGTGCTTGTGAGCCCGACCTTGTCTGCGGATATTATATGCTTCGCGGGAACGAAACTCGGCGTCCCGACAAAGTACATTTCCGGAACAAGCGACTGGGGCACGTATCAGGTTCCTGGCTCTCTTGATGCAATGGAGAAGGGTGAGAGTGTTCGAGGTGATTGCTGGAAAGGGGCTGCCCTTATTCCTGGAGCCGGGCATTGGGTCAATATGGAGAAGCCTGAGGAGAGTGTGAAAGAGATTTTGGAACTGGCGGCATCTGTTTAGGTTCAACGTACAGGAAAATTTGGGATCACGAACCGTTTGTTTGGTCAGGGCCATCCCCTTTGTTTGCTTCGAAACACGCTTGTTGAGCCACAAGCTCTGAATCACTCCAGGTTTCGGCATACGGCGAATGATTGGGTCGATATGAGCGTTTTATGTTCTCACAGCAAGCTCAAAGAAATGAAGTACCGGTTGCTTTCTATTAGAATACTATATGAGCACCAGTGGAGATACGGCAAGGGGTCGTAAGTCTAAAACCAGAGACCTTGGACTCTTTACTCTGATGTTGTTTCTTCGCCGTCATTACTTCCTAAACTTTTCTTTGGCAACTGTTATTTGATTACAACGTGGACTTGCCCTCATGGCCTTGCCCTTCTGAAGTGCCCCCATCTCTCTCTGCTCTCGACCCCAAAGCCTCGGGCTTTTGGCACAAAACAGCTCCCATCGGATCGTTCGGTTTTGCGAGTGCGGTTCTGGGGCCAAAGAGGATGCTTCATTCATCCCACATGAACTGCCACTTGTTTTTACATGCGTACAAGCCTGGACTCGCCTTTGAGGTTGTGAGAACGTACCTCGTGCAGGCTCCAGGCCCAGGTTTCTTACACCGACTAGCTCGCGGTGGAGCCTAAAGTCAACCATGGAAACTCAAACTTTCTTCGCCATCACCAGTATCATTCTCATCATTCGACCAAATCTATGAGCCCTGAGAATGCCTAACAATTATGCCACCGCATACTTCTTGGCTCAAGCATTCATGAACAATGTATTCTGGCATGCTCAGCACTGATGTGTGCATTGTTTAGGTGGCTCTTCCAGGTGGTCTCACTGAGCTCATTCCCGCTTCACCTTTTCTCATCTCAAGGCAGCATCTCAGAGATGGCACTGGGAGGTGGTGGTCCACACAAGTTCGTCGTCGCGCCTTCCAGAGCGACCCTGCCTCTTTTGAATCTTCTGCAGCTTTCTCCGATGACTTACTTTTCTACTTCTTCCTGCCTACGACTTCATTTTTTTCTTCTTCTTTTTCTTCTTCTTCTTTCCCCCTTCCTTCGTCTCGTTTCGTCTGTCTCAATACCATCTGTCCCAGGCTCGACTTTATCAACCACTTGCTTTCTGGAGGATTCCTTTCGGCTGTGCCGAATCGGCTGCTTCATACGTTAAAATAATACACGCCTTCTCATCCTATCTTTCTAATTCGACTATCACTATCCCTTCCATCACTCCCCCCCGGCCTATCTGAAGATAACGAACCCAAAGGTACCAGCAGCAACGCCAACAGCACTAATAACACTTGACGCGTCGATCGCCGCCATCCAACCACGTCACATACAAGAGGCCTCGCTATGTGCCAAGCCGAGAAGTGGTGGTGTATTGGGTGCAGGAATGTTCGCCTGGGGCTCCAGAAGTGCGAAAGGTTCGACCCCGTCACCGACTTCTGCGAGAGCACCAATTTAGAAAACCCACCCTTGAAGCCCGCCTTTGAAAATTGCGATAACCTGGAATGCAAATATCTCGATCCCGCCTTTGCATGGCATCCAGACCGGCCTCTGTCTCCCGACTCACAGGCTTTTGCGGCGTGGTTGAAAGATGTCAACGACAAGATGGACAGCCCGTCCGCCACGACGCTGGACACCACGGGTGCTGAGCCAAAAGCCGGCTCTCTTCAACTGGAGGAGCTAGTAGACAAGGCTTCCGGCAGTGGTAACATACAGATCCAAGGCCTCAAGCCCACCTTCAGTAATAGTTGTGCCAATGCGAACGCCTTGTCAGTGCGCTTGCCACAGCTGCTGAAGACTTCCTCAAGTGTACCCCAGTCCCGAACGAACATCCCGAGCGAGTATACTGTTACCACGAGTGCAAGACAAACCAAGAATGGCAGTCTCGATAATTCCAAAGGGAGTTCGAACGAACACCTTGGTATCCAGCTACAGCAGACGAATGCTCAAACTTCAAGAGTCATCAATGCTTATGGTAAGTGGTTTATATTTTCCCCTCCTCCAAGTATCAGTACTGACAAAGCATCGAAACAGGCTTACAAACCCCCGCGGCCAGTCAATCACGGTCCGCAACATCACGTGTTGCTGCCTCAAAGCCCCTCTCTACGGCGACCTCGACTCAGTCTTTCTCAACCCCTTCAAAAGGTGTCAGCATTGCGAACAACGCCGAACCTCTGAGAGCGTCCGAAGTCTCAAAGACGCCATATCCTCGTCTTCTAGACAAGCCGACTTCGAACAATGGCTTGGGATGCAACACTCTCGGCCAGTTAAATGCCCAAAGCTTCGGCACACAATTAGGAGGCCTGTTGGCATTGAACTCGATGCAACAGACAAGGAACGTATCATACACCGGGCCCATGAACGGCGGGTTTATAGCGCCGGCTGCCATGTTACCAATATCCGGTCAATACAGAGGGATTCCGTCAGTTATTAACACGCAGACCCCAACTCCATCCGGCGGGCTTCAACATGCTATGAACCCTGGCCATCGGGCGGTCATGGACAAGCTCATGAACCCCAATGCAGGAACGTCGTCACGGAGCAGCCACAGTCCTTCGATACCACATTGGCAAATGCACTTCCACAACGCCCAAGGCCAGAGATACAACAGCACGCCACCGCAACTTCGACAGGCGTCAGCTGCAAGGAGAACCCAAAGCGGTCCAAGCGTCATGAGCGAGATATCGCCCAAGAGAGCCGCTTACATGACTGATCTTGAGAACCAAGTGCGTCACTTACACGCCCAGCATTACAGACCAACGTATCACTCAAGACCCGTTGTAGCAGCGACGATGAGCAATGAGGTGATGGTAGGCCACCACTCGATCAGCACCCAGGACATGAACTCCCCGCCAAGCGTCATCGCCAACAACGGCCATTTCCAGGGTGTATTTCTCAACCTTGGTAGCATCAATCAACAGCAGACCATTGGCAGCTTGAATGGCATTGGCACATACCCCGGTTTTGTACAGCAAGCGCCTGCTGTTTTATCCGATCCTCGCTTCAATTGTTGGGCCCAAGCGGGCTCTCACCTGCCGTCGTTCGGTCAGGGCCACCCGCACTACCAGACCGCGGTGCCGTCGTTCTCGCCGCAAGGGTTGCCCAGACCCAGCCTCAGCCTCAATGGCCCCAAGAAATCATCACACTTCCTGGCTCCCAATGATCGTCTCTTCTGGGAACACCACTCGTATTCTTCTTTGCAGTCACCGATTAGTCAACAAAGCAACTACTCGCCAGTGACGTACCAGGCAGGCCTGGGTGATCAAATCATGGAAACGGAGCACCCAGCCAAGCGTATCAGAACACAAAGGGAAGGATCACTCGGAACGACCCAATCCAACTCGAACGGTTCTGCCACAATGGATGAGAAGTACTGGGTGAGGAGGCCCGTGTCGGAGTTTTAGTTGAAAACTTCGGCAGATCATCAACCGCCTTGTTTCAGGGGGGTTGGGCCATGGGACATTACTCATGAACGGATGGCAAGAATGGCACGCTTTTTGTAGACAAGTCTGATGGGAATGGTCCACCACGGGCGGTGAAATCGAAAACAATCAGAAGGTCTCGCTTCCGGAGGGGAGGGGAACTAGGGCAGAGCAGCAAAGTGAAAAGGTTACGTGTGGCGTCTGGAAGTCTTCCAATCATAGTCACCATCACGGAGGACAAAACTAAGGGGGGCGATGGGCTCATTACAGGGAGTATTGTCCCGACACTGAAATCTATCATAACACACTTGCAGAAGAATGCTCGTACATAGTCATAATCATCCCAAAAACACGTCTAAACCCCAATTATACCCGTACACTCCTGTTCTTACGCCGACCAATTCTCTCCACATGTCTAATCGCGCAGGTACTTGAGGATCTGGTCACGCTCCTCAGGCGGCATGGTGCGGATGACGTCACGAACACCGCGCATGGCAGCGTTCTTGTTGGCTCTCAGGACTGAGCTCAGCTCAGTAGCCAGGTTGTCGGCCTTGACGGCCTCGATTCTGTCGGTGATCGACTTGCGGTTGGCCTCGTACCACTCAGACACCTCGCGGTCAGCTGTCTCAAAGTTGACAACACCGGACCAGCTCTCGAGGAACTGCAGGTTGCGCTTGCGGGCCTCAGGCGCCTTGGTAGGGTCGGAACCAGGGGCGGAAGTGAGGACGGTAGAGGACATGCGGCGGAGGAGGTACTCCTCGTTGAGACGACGGCGGAGGCGCCAGTAAAAGAAGCGACGAGAGTTGACCCACTCGAGTTGGTCGCGAATGACACCCTTGGCCTTCATGCGGCCTGAGCGGTCGTGGAGGTCAGCGAACTGGAGGGCGATCTGGGAGTAGACAGGCAGGAGCTGCTTCTCGCGGATGGTCATCTTCTTCTTGAGCTCATCAGCCTGCTCCTTGGGCAGGTCAGAGGCCATTTGCTTCTTAAGAGAGGCGTAGACGGGGTCCAGGCGAGCCATGGTCTCCAGCTGCTTGTCCTTGCGGTACTTGATACCGACGATACCCTCGGGCTCGAGGACACCACCGCGGGCATCGACGTCGGCGTACATCTCCATGGCCTCGGGGTTGATGGTAGGGTCGACGACGACCCAAGAGCCACCACGAAGCTCGCCGAAGGGGGGAATGTAGACGAAGATGGGCTGCTCGAACTTGACGAGGGCGTCGACGATGTAGGAACCGTACTTCAAGACCTCGTTGTACATGTCGCGCTGGCCACCAGAGAAACCTCTCCAGTTGGCGAGAATCATGAGAGGCAGCTGCTCACCGTTGTTGAAGTCGTTGATGGCCTGGGCAGTCTTGAAGGCGGAGTTGGGGTACCAGACACCACCGGCCTCGTTGGTAACCTGCTCAATGGAATCGGGGTTGGCGGGGTCGGCAGGAGTGATGTTCTCGACGGAGCGGGTCTCGACAGCGATGACACCCATGGGGATGCCACCAAGACGAGCACGACCAACAACGACGGTGCGGGCCCAACCGCCAAGAGTCTCTACGAAGGAGTCCTTGTCGAACAGACCAGGCTCGAAGCCACCCTCCTCAGTGGGGCGACCACCGATCATCCATCGGACGTCGTAGGGCTGCTTCTGGGGAGGAGTGTAGACAACGTCACGGTCCCAGGCGTCCGTGCTGGGGCTGACGGGGATGGGGCTGCCGCGCTTCTCGGGGATGAATGACATCCACTCGACAATCTTGGAGACACCATCGAAATCATCGTTACCAGTCATGTGAGAAACACCGTTGCGGTACATAATCTGGGTACCACCAAGCTGCAGGTTGGAGGTGTAGATTTCACGGCCGAGAACATTGTTCAAGGCAGGGGCACCAGTAAGGATGATGGGCTGGCCCTCGATCTGGACAGCACGCTGACCGAGACGGACAAGGTAGGCACCAATACCGACGGAACGGCAAGTCACCAGGGTGATGGTGAAAATGTCGTTGTAGGCCTTGCTGGTGGCACCAGCAATGAGACCAGAGCCCCTCAAGCACTCGACACCAAGGCCGTCCTCGGAACCGACAATGGTGACAATCTTGTGACGCTTCTCACCATCCTCGGAAACGACTTCAGTGATAACGTCCTTTGCGAAGCGCTTCTGGGCCTCATCGTCAAGGTAGAGGTACTTGAAGCCGTTGTCCTGCTTGTTGCCGTCGTTCCACGCAACTTTGAAGTGAGGCATGAGCTCGTTGGCGACACCAAGACGGGCACCAGAGTTGGCAGACAGGTAGATGCGAGGAATACCGAGCTTGCGGGCAAGCTCGGTGCACTTGTAGAAGTAGTTGTCCTCCTTGGGGCCGAAGCTACCAATCATGTAGGTGATATCGTTGGCAACGACAATGAACTTACGGCCCTTGGGGTACTCGGGAGTCTTGGCGTGGAAGATCCAACCAACCATACCGCAGGTGTTGGTACCAGGCTCACGGTTGACCTCCTGAAGGGTGTCCTTGTCGTCCAGGACAAGCTCAGTGTACGTGACGCACTCGCCAGACTTGGGCTGCTGACCTCCAAGAGCGCCGTGCTTCTTGACCGACTGGGTCCAGCTGTTTTGGATGGCCTGGCGGAAGAGCTCGGGGAAGTCGTACACGTACTGAGTACCCATCAAGTGAGCCTTGTAACGCTTGGGCTGCAGAGGGTTCTTCGTGGGGTAAGGAGTCGAGACAGGCAGCAAGTGCATAGGGCCCTTCTCCTTGGTACCACCGATGCTGTTGAAGACCCACTCGCCCTTCTCGGACTTGCGCTCAGCGTAGATGTCGACATCGACAACGTATCCAGAGGTGTTGGTGATGATGACACGCAGGGGGTAGGGGACGCCAGTCTGAGGGTCGGTGCAGATAATGCGGATCTCAACCTGGGCAACACGCAGGCGCCAAGCACGGGCACCAAAGCGGTCAAGGAAGCCCTGAAGGCTGCTCTCAACCTCCTGGGGGTGCAACTGGAACACGGGAGTGAAGTTGATGAAGACCTGGTTCAAGTCGGAGTTGTTGTTGCCAATAATCTCAAGGGCATCGAAGATGTCGTTGATGACGCGATCAGCCTCGGAAATCAGATACTCAGCGGTAGGGATCTCGTCACGGAGACGGCCGGGGCGAATGACCGCGCGAGTGAAGTAGCGCTTGTCGCCGTCGACAGCCTTGCCAATGCCCTCGTAGACATGGATGTTCTTGTTCTCCGTGAAAACGGGCTTGATGTGGAACTTGGCCAGCCTGCCGAGCTCAAGCTGGAAGGCAAGAGCGGGCTCACTGTGACGAATACTGTCGTCCTCAACATACTCGGGGCCACGGAAAGTGTAATAACCGGGGTAGGCACCATCGTTGCGTCCACAGATGAAGGTGATGCGGCGGACATTGCGGTTGAGAAGCTCCTCCTTGAACTGCTCGACGATGGGAACAATACGAGAAAGAATCTCCTGGTCACTCTTGCTCTCAGCGTCACGAACGGCGACGTTGATAACGGCAGAAAGCTCATCAGAGTCAACCTTTGTCGCGACGGGCTTGCGCTTGCCGCTCAAGTCGGGAATGAGACCAGGGGTGCTGCGCTTTCTCGCCTTGTCAGAGACGGCGAGAGTCTCGAGAGCCTTGCCAAGCAGGTCCTCGGCATCGTCGAGGTACTTGACGGGAACAATAACACCCTTGCGGTTGGGCTCGGAATCCCACTTGTGGTTGAGGTAAGACATGTCGCTGATGGAGTGGATGCGCTTGAAGTCGAATGAGCCGCCGCTGCCGCTAGGAGTAGCGGGAGAAGAAGGCGCCGCGGACTGCAGAGGCAGCCCGTACTCACTCTGACCAATCTTGCGCAGAGCGAAGTCCCAAGTGCAGAAGAGAGGCGTGTCGGTCTCATCGGAGTGGTACTCAATCTGCTTGAGGATGTACGCACGGTAGGCACGACGAACGTAGACCTCGAGGGCAGCCAGAGAAACATAGGGGTCCTCGTGAGCGAAGAAAAGGGTCAAGACGTCGAAGACGGTGTACTTAGAGTCAACAACCTCCTTGATGACGTCCAGGCTAGGCTCACGATGATCCCAGGCAGCCTCGCCGTAGCGGGACTCCACGACCGAAGAGCGGAGGATGTGCTCCATCTGGGCAGTGCGCTCCTCCAAAGAAGGCAGAGAGCACTGGATCATGATCTCACGGGCCTTGAGGGAGACCTTGGAGGTGGTACGGGAGGACTGGAGCTCAGTCAACTCCTGCAGAGCAGGACGGAGGTACTTGGCAACGTTTCCGACATTGGGCTTGTTGGGGCGGTACTCCTCGAGGATGGCAAGGATGAGCGAGCTCTTTGCGCCGACACGGCTGTGAGACAGAACAGTCTGAACGACCTTGCGAATGTCATCTTTGTTCTGGTCACGCAGCTTAAGGATGACGCTGTCCTCCTGGGTTCCGTAGCCAGTGAAGAGGCGCTCGATCTCGATGTACGAGGCCAACAGATCCTTGATGACGTTGAGCTCGTGAGCTTTCTGGCCCTCGGAGTAGGAGTTCAGCACGTCGGTCAGAGGTGCCAGAGTGGTCCTGAGCATGTCAGCGTCGGCAGCAGCGACGTTCTCGTCAATGAACTTGTGGAAGGCCTTAGACAGGGCCTTCGCAGGGAAGTCGGCGTGGCGGGTCTTCGCGCGGTCGACAATCTGGGAGAACTGGCTGTCCAGCTTCTGGGGCATACGGCTGTGCAGAGCAGCGAACTGAGCATTCCATTGGCTGTAGGGCAGCTCGGGATTGCGGAGGACCTCAATCAACTGCTTCAGGGTGGCAGCCATGATGACCGAGTTGTCGTAGCCAAGCAGAATGTTCTTCAGGGTGTTGTGCAGAAGATCGAATCGCTGAGCAGGCTTAGTACCGACGGCGACAGGCTCGCCGTAAACAGGGAGCTGGCCAACGAAGGGATGGGCCTGCTTGACGCGGCTAGGGTCATCCAGAGCGAGGATACCGAGGATGTCGCCAGCCTCGAGGGTGGCTCCCGGCTGCTTGATGAGCTGGACGTGACCATCCTCTGCGGCGATCAAAGGCATGTACATCTTCATGACCTCGACCTCAGCGAACGGCTGGCCAGCCTTGACGTGCTCGCCGTTCTCGACCAGGTATTTGACGAGCTTACCAGGCGAAGGAGTGCGCAGCTGAGTAGGGTCATTCTCCTGCTCGAGCAAGCAGGTCTTACCATCAACAGACAGACGGGTCGCGCCGACCTCCTCCTTCCAGTAAACGCTATGGGAGCGTCCGTCCAAGAGGATCAGGAGGCCACCGTCACTAAGGACACGAACGCCGACGGAGCACTTTGATCCATTGATGAAGAGATGGTAGCTGTCAGTGCTGGCACGGGTGGCAGTGAACTTGTAACGGAAGCCCTCGTAGATGAAGTCAATGGCGAAGACGGTCTTGAGAATGTCCTTGGACGGGACCTGACCCTTCTCCAAGCTGGTGCGGTACTCGGTCATGCAAGCCTCGCTGGCCAGGTGGGCCTTGGTAACGGCACCACAAACCACAGCCAGCATGGGGTCCGGTCGCTCAGCCGTGAGCTTCTTAGTGATGAGCTCATCAAGCCAGCCGGTGGTGATGGTGTTGTCCTCGAAAGCCTCCGTCTCCAAGAGCTTAATGAGGTACTCGACCGTCGTGCGGAAGTCACCACGGATGCTCAGTTCCTTCAGCGCAACAACCATGTGCTTCCGAGAAGCAGCACGGTTCTCACCATAGGCGAAAATGTGACCGAACTGAGAGTCGGAAAAGCTGTGAATACTAGAGGCGGTACTGACGGAGAAGTAACCCCAGACGTTGGAACTACTCCTGAAGTTCAGGTCATGCATGACACCGTTGGAGGGCTTGAAACCTTCACCGGGGTCCTCAGAGGTGATTCTGCAAGCAGTGGTGTGACCCTTGGGTCTGGGGCGGCGCTGAGTCTTCTCGCTGCCCTCCTGCTTGAACTCGAAGTCGATCTCGGTAGACGTCCTGGGATCAACACCGTACAGCAGACGAATGTCGCGGATTCTGTGCAGGGGAATACCCATGGCAATCTGGAGCTGGGCGGCGGGCAAGTTGACACCACTGACCATCTCCGTGGTAGGATGCTCGACTTGGAGACGGGGGTTCAACTCCAGGAAGTAGAACTTGTCGTCGGCGTGGGAGTACAGGTACTCAACAGTACCAGCCGAAACGTAACCGACAAGCTTACCGAGACGGACAGCGGCGTCTTCCATGGCCTTGAAGGTGATGTCTTTGGCGATGGTGACAGGTGCCTCCTCGATAATCTTCTGGTGACGACGCTGGACGGAACAGTCTCTGCCAAAGAGAGAGATGTTATTACCGTATTGATCAGCGAGCAGCTGCACCTCCAAATGTCTCGCGTTTCCAGCTAGCTTCATAATGAATATGGGGGAGCCGGGAATCTCGCCCGCAGCGGCCTTGTAGAGCTGCTCAAAGCCCTCTTCGGAGAGAGCCTTGCGAATACCCTTGCCACCACCACCCTCTGACGCCTTGATCATGACGGGGAAGCCGATCGCCTTGGCCTTCTCCAGACCCTCCTCCCACGACGTCACGCAGCCCTTGGCGTAGGTGTCGTCAGCGACGGTGACAATGCCATTGTCGTCAATCTCGACGGCGTTGACGCCCGTTCCCGACCAAGGAATACAGGGCACCTGGGCGTGCTGTGCAACGATTGTGGAGGAAATCTTGTCACCGAGAGATCGCATGGCGGACCCCGGGGGTCCAATGAAGACGATCTTCTTGGGAGATGCGGCGAGGGACTCGGGAAGCTTGGGGTTTTCGGAGGCGTGGCCCCTGTAGAATCGCTGTTAGCAACGGTAGTGCATGCGCTGTTGCATCGGAAGCACTCACCATCCAGCCCACACGGCATGGACATTCATGCGCTCGGCAATGTCAACAATTAGCTCCACGTTGGCATAGTTGTGGTTGTTGGTGCCGCCGGGGACTTCGACGTAGTGGTCAGCCATGCGGATGTAGTCAGCATTGGCTGCCAGGTCCTCGGGGGTGGCCATGACAGTGAACTGAATGGCCTTCTCGTCGCCGAACGTCTCGTACGCCCATTTCCGTACCGAACGGATCTCCTTAACGGCCGCAATACCGTTGTTGGCAATCAGAACCTGTAAAACGTCTACGTCAGCATGTCTGGCGTATCCACCGACGGAATTCTCGAGAAAACCGGGGCTGGGGCCCAACGCACGTTGGTGATAACGGTGTGACCATCTTGCTGGGCAACAAAGTCCTTGACCTTGGAGGCCGGGGCGTTGCTCAGCTTGTTGCCGCCAATGAAATGGTCGGCGATTTGGTGCTTCTCGGCATAGGTAGCCTTGCCATTGACATGGGGCACAGTCCGGCCAGTGCCGTTGGCTGCTGTGATTTCGGTCATGATTGCGGTATCTGTTCAGGAATTCGCGGGTATCTCAGAAGGTGACCGTCATGAATCGGGGGGGGCTCCAGGAGCTTTGATTCGGCGTGGTATGACGTGGGTCGTGGAGAGAGAAGTTTGCTCGAAGGGGGGAGATTCGAGCAGGGAGATTAGTCGTGGATATCCGTCTCTGCAGCAAGGAACAGTATGGGGGGTATAGGCAGAGCAATTGGTTCGTCGAAGGTGAAGGACAGAGATTTGTTCGAGTCTCTGGAAAGTCGGGGAACAGACGCTCTTGTTAGCAACATTGCAAAAGTTTCTTGTTGGGGACACGGCGCGGCAAAAGTAGCACCAGGAGGGGGAAGATTGGGGGGGTGGAATGCCAGGGGGCGGCGATAGGGCGGCGTGGGACTGGTGGTTTCGTGCCAGGGAGAGCCGGGCGACTGGCTGGGCGAGGGCGATGGGCGAGAGGTGTATGCTTGTGTGCGGGAGAGATTGCAGGCAATGCGGCAACGTACCTGGTTGGATTGGGGGAAGCTTGGTAAGACAATTGCTTCCTTCTCCTGTCTTGTGGCTAAGAACAGAAGGTCTATAGAGCGTGTCAGGAAAGGGAGAATGGAAGGGAGAGAGTGGGAGAAGAGGTCGAAGAGGAGAGGAAGTTGCGAGGAGGAAGAGGGAGTTGGGGAGGTGTTATTGTAGTCCGGGGACTATTGCGATTGAGGATTGGGATTGGGGATGGGGATGGGACGAGGGAAAAGGACCGCACCTAAGAAAAGTGTGTGGATTGAGGACTGGAGACAGGTACAAGGAGCGGACGGGAGTTCCGGGGTTGAGGCGTAATGACAACAGAGAGAGTGGGATAGTGAGAGTGAGAGATGTGGAATTTGGGACCCGGGTGACTTTTTGGAGCTGGGATTAGATTGGGATTTGGGATTGTTGGAGCGGCGAGGGGCGCGTGGGAATGTCACGAAGCCATGTACCTTTTTCTGGAGATGGAGGTATATCGACAAAAGAAAACTGGGGTCGGCGGTAGGGGTAGGAGGTACCTTGAGGGTACGTACGGCGCGGATGGAAGCGAGTAAGAGTGAGGGTGAGAGAGGACGGGAGGGTCTGGTTGAGAGGTGTAAATGCCTACTTTTGGGGATGGTGGGTTAATTAAATTTCCCTCGACACTGCCGCCTGCCGGGGAGGCTATTCTCAATTTTTCTCGGGGGTTTCCTCTGGGGGATCGATTTGGTTACTGTGACCGCCGGACGGTGGAAGGAGAGAGGGATGGATGTTGAAGCCCGAATATTACAACGACGAGAACCCGCCGCGACGAAGAGATAGAGACAAAAGAAGGAGGAAGGGTGCAGGGACGGGACACGACGGACGGGAGGAAGGGCAAGAAGCAGCAGACAAGACACAGGCGAGGCTGACTGTATATATTCGCATCACACGATGGGACAGACCGAAGCACCGAGACCAAGCAAAGCGTGGCAACAGCAGGAGCAGGAGCAGTCCATGGCAACCAGCTCGAGCAGGAGCAGGCGCGCATCGCGAAGGAGCAAGAGCTTCAGCTGGAAGGCGTGCGACGATGCTGCCAGTTTCCCGGCCGGAGGGTACATCGGCAACACGAGACAGGTACTTGCATCGGTACCCGAGATCATGTACTGCTCAAGTACCTTCCCACCTTTTCACGCCTCACCTCTTCTGTTTCCCTCCGCCGGCGGCCGGGGTGACGGACCACCACCACCATCATCGCCAACCCAAGGATCAAGATCGTCCTCAGCCAAAACCCGCCGTCCAACACGCGCATCGCCATTTTTATTTTGTTTTTTGCTTTGAGACCAGACGGACTGTTCTCCTCCTCTGGCCTGGAACTGCACTACGGCTCGGGATGGATATGTGGCCCCAGCATGGGCTTGGCCTAGTCTGTGTGTGTCTTTTCCCACGTCCAACCCACAGCTTACGCTCGCTCACTCGACTCGCACTAGGCATTCTCGAACCAAGCCGGTTCTCACTTCACCTTTGCCTCACACCCACAGGCTCACAGCTTGGGCGATGCATTGTTGCTTTCTTTCTCTGTCTGTGTCTCCGTCTGTCTCTGTCTTTTCGTCTCTGATTCTATCCGCCTGTCCTCTTTTGGACCCCTCCCTCCCTCCCTCAACCATTGGCCGGGGTGTTGGGGAAGCTCTGCCCAAGGGTGGGCGGCGGACGGGCCAGCGCGCTGCAACAGTCCTTATCCATGTCTCTCCTTGACTTTTCCCCCCTCCAAGCCCATGGTGCTCGGCCTGTAGAGTTGAATGATGGCCCAGCGCCTAGCGGCGAGCTTCTGGTGCTCCCTTACGTCGTGAACACTCTACCATAGTAGGTTCGTTGCAGGTCCAGCCCAGCCCCGGTTCGATCTCATTCCATTCGTTGATTGATAAATTACTGGGCCGACCTGGGTTGGGTGTTTCCCCCATTCTGCCGCTGCGCCGTCCATTTCGGGGTACCATGCCAAGGCCAGGCCGAATGAGAAGCGATGGCCAGAAGAAAAAGCCGTGAGGGAACAAACGTCAAGCTGCAGATGCTCAATGCTCTCCTCCCCCGATCTGGGAACGGTACTTGGTGACTTGTCGGGGTACGTGTGTCACGGCGGGGACTCAGGTACCGAATCCAGAAGCCCATTTCCTAGGTACGTACTCCAGGGGCCAGCGGTTTCTGCCGCTGGAATTTTTTCTGATTTGGACCAGCAAGGTGACATTCTCTCCAATCAAAGCTCGTTATTGCGTCCGTACATACTTTTTTTTTTCCCCTTCCCCTGCTTCCTCCCGTTGCAGCTGCAGCTTTCGGGACGTTATCGATAGCCAAAGCTCCTTTGCGCGTCGACGCGCCGCCTGCTGCTCGTCACCTTGCACCTCGAGATTTTGGCAACCCCCAAATCTTTTGGCACCTCCCCCCTCCCGCGGCAGTCATGCCTTCGATCCATCACGTCCTTCAACACCACACGCGACACCAACATGCCATGCGACAATGCCACTGATTAGAAGACAACACCGCGACTGGCGCACAAATGTCTTCAACTTTAATAAAACAGCGTGCCTCGTCGAGTGTTTCCTCCCCCCCCCCTGGTGGTGGAGGATCGGGTCAGCCAACGTTGCCACCACCGAACCCCGACGGTATCTCCAAACAATGTCCGAAGCTGCTGCCAAAAAGCACCTGATGGGAGAGAACGCGACACACTGACACCGCACCGCACCGCACCGCCGACCGTTAGACACCGATCGTCGCCGCCGTATAATTACACCCAGACCCGACACCCACGTCTCGTGGACCCCCGATTCAGTCCAGTGGACAACCACGTCCAGGAGCCCGATATGACAATGCGCATCTCGTGTAGCCCCCTCCATTGGCATCACATCTTTCATGGGCCATCGGGCCCTAGATCTTTGTTGCCCGGCACTCGACACCGGGACAGGCAGGCTCCCTACCAAGTTTCATCACAAGGCTCCATCATGTTCATCCTGAGTACCCAGCGCACCCCTCCGGCCCAAACCCGATTGCGCAGGCGGTCAGCCAGGTGTCGCGCCAGGGGTGCAAGCCTCAACAACCTAACCGTCGACTCGCTTACGCACCTCTAAACCGCCTAGCCTCGCTGGGTCTCCGTCCGGGGACGTCCATCAGCTTCCGCTAGTCCTTCAGGCGTCAGGTCCCGTCAACGCCTCGCCGGGATGAGGAATGCTGAACGATGAGCGATGAGTGATGATTGCCCGCGCCCCTCCAGCCCAGCGACACCACAGCCAACCAACGTCTCACCTCCTACTTTGTCCGCTGGCCTGGACTGGCACGATGTGGTCCAACGCTCTTGTCTAAACCTCTTGTGTCTCAGATGGAGAAAACAGACGGGAGTGTGAGCCACGCCAAAGTTTCCTTCCGTATCGCATCGTGCATTCCGACCGGCCCAATGTCTTGGGGAGAAATTCACCATTCAACTTTTTCCATCAAGCCAAGCGTCCAAGCCAAAGGACCGCCAGGCTGATAAAGGGCTACGGGGATACGGATACGCGATGTCATGTCGGATGGAACTGCCAGACTGTCGTCTTCTCCCAGGTTCCCCAATGTGCCACCAAGGCAAGCCTTTGGGCTTTGGGCCTTGAGATCCACGTCGACGGCAAATGTCGGTCCCCCCAACAATTGGGAATTTGGGACATAGTTTGGGGGTCTCCTTCGCTGGGGCCCTTCCAGAAATGCCAGGGGCATCTCACGCACCAATGACAGGACGATGAAAACAAACAGGCCCCCCACTCAGCGAAGGAAAAGAGCACCGCAGAAAAAAATCGCCAACCAGCGCCAGACCAAAAGAGAAAATCTCCACCCGCAGATCCCCAACATCTTGTCCGTCCATCTGCGGAGCCCGTGCCCACGCTCTGCACCCAAGCAGCCACACACACACTCTCTCTCTCTCAGCCATGCAGCCAATGCGGCCAACGCAGCGACAACGACATCGATATCGACATCAACCAGCAGTCCAGGTCTTGCAGCCTCAGCAGTCACCCTTGCACCCATTCGTTGGAAGATACTCTTGGAACGACTGGGGTGTTCAACAAAGACAATGGGACTTGGAGAGACCCGCGGACGAACGCATACGCCTCGTTCTGTTCCCTGCTTGTGCCGCTCATCGACTAACACCTTGGACCCTCAACCCTGCTCAACTGTCTGGAAAGAGAGATACAGACCTGTTGTTTCTGTTGTTTCTCTGCAGCCTAGACGCTTGATCAACCCTCGTGTCATTACCGCTGCCGCTACCCCCGCCCCGAACCCGAAACATCCCTTCTCCCATTGTTTCTTTGCGCCGAGGTCCCAGTCTCCAGTCAAATCCACGGCAACACAACCATCACGAACTAACGACATGGCTCGGACTTCCGTTCGCCCATTTCTCACCGTTCCGCAGTCCCCATGTAATCCCTAGAAGTATACAACCACAACGCCGCGAGGAAATGACCGAGCATTGGCCCCCCAGGTCGTCTCGTCCTCGGCGCCTCGTGCGGATAGCGGATGCTACGCTAGCCCCTACAGACATACACTTACACGCGCTAGAGAAGGGCGATGAGATCCGATCCTGTCAAAGCTGGAGACGTACTGCCCGCCATCCGACTCGCCCACTTGAATCCATCATCCATCATCTCTTTCGAGAGACGACATCTCCCCCCGAGACGGTGCCCCACTCTCGCCTAGGACCATACATTGCCATCCTTTCTTATGCCCGGAGCGGACGGACTGTGTCAGTGCCTCTAATAATAGCTAGGCACTCACTTCACCTCCAAAATGTGACACCTATGGACTGGAGCCAACGCCGGTGAGGCGGATTCTTGCAAAAGCCTCCTCAGGCCAGCGGAACGAATGGAGCGCCCTGCCCATGGACTACATCCATTCAACGTGAATCGAGACTATTCCCACCCTTGCCTACAAATAGAGCCTGGTCCCCGCGCCGGCCGCTTGACGTTCGCAGGTCGTTGCTCCCCACATCGACGCGAACGAGCCGCATGGGACTGTGCCTGCAGCACCACTGCCGGCCGCATCGTGTCTCGAGCGGCTCCGAACGCCGGTCTTAGCTCTCCCATCCGAACTGATCTCGCAGGTATGTGCGTTGCGACGCGCGGTCGGCCATTGTTCTGAGACCGCAGCTGCACAACAACATTGGCCAAACGACCTCCGTCTGGCCCAGTTGGCGTATTTCCCGTGCCACGAGAACAACCCTCCTTTGAACCGGGTCGAAACCGAAATTTGGACGAATGTTCATTTCTAACTTCCAGATTGTCTCGCCGGCACTCCGCAACTCACTCTTGTCTGATCGGCGGACGTCGAATCTTGAAAAGTTTGGATAGCCTTAGGAGGCAGCCTGCCTTTGAGACGTACCGTTCTCTCGGAACAGTTCGCCCAGTAGACTTGATTTGCGCCACATGTACTGTTACATGGCTCGACACAGGAGCCGCGATGAAACAAGACGTCTGGGCCGTTAACGCGGTTCTGGCTCCTGCATCCTGACGAGCATCAGTTTGCGGGCTCCGAAGCTGACCTGCAGCGGGCTTAGCGGTACACACGTAGGTCGCAGCTACGTTCTGTGCTTGGTTCCAACTCGTAGATGTGACATGTTGGCCCTTTTTTCCAGGTGTAGTTGTGGATGATGTACATGAGGCGTGCTGCTGAGAGGGAACAGAGGCATTCCAAATTCGAGACCCCAGGCCTCGAACATGGAGTCGTTGGGGGGGGGGGGGGCCGAAAAGCCATGTGAATAGCCATCGTATGATATAATTCACCTCGTCTCCTTGCCGAAGTAGCAAACTCATTCGTAGTATATGGCTCTGCATCCTCGCCTAAGTGTTAACAGATAGATGCCTGCTAACTACCACTGAGTAAATTCGCGTTCACGCCGTCGCATTAGATCTGCCACTGTAAACGCCCTTCAGGAAGAGTGTTTCCCATTCTGTTGTCTGTTGTTGCTTCTGTGCTATCTTCACGATACTGTAGAACTGGAGTTACGGCATCTTCCGTCTGGCTCCCGCGCTCTCCTGATGTCTAATCCAGAGCAAGTGGGTTGACGTTGACAGCCCCGGGTGCCACAGCCGTAGATTCACCTCCACTGGGTTTCACACTTCCGGGCCGTGTTCTTTTTTTTTTTTTTTTTCCATACTCTCGACGATATCAGCCGTAGCTTACGGGTTGCTGGGCCCGGTCTCATGAGGTTGTTTAGTTCGGCGAAGCCCGCGCGCCTCTGGCCGTCACCATCACCAGCGCGGATGGATTCGTTGAGTCTTGGACTTCCCGTGTGCAGAAGATACTATGTATGCACTTTTCGTCTATTATACAGATTGTACGTAGGTGATGTGCTGGAAAGTTCCACCTTGGGCCGCGTGCTTTTCCTGGCGTGATGAACCTCATCCCGCCCTATGGCGAAACCGGACATGAGCGGTGACAACCTGGTACAGGGTGGTTGGCTGTTGAATTGGAACTGATAGCAGTTTTCTCTATAAGAGTTAGAAAGGGTTTCATCTGGTCTTTGCTCATATTCCTTAACGTGGCGCGACGTAGTTATTTTCATCGCCTTAATTTGCGTCGGTTAAATCATGCCAAAATTGACATCAACTTTGTTAAGTAGTCAGTAGTTTTCCCTTCCCTTTCCAGCCCGCATAACTCGACAAAGACTTGAAAGGAATGCGCGGTTGGATTTTGCGAAGAGAATGTTCGTGAAACAGGTAACTAACCACACCCATCCTATCCTCCATCCGTCGACGCCGATGGTGACCCCAATCATGTCCACAACGTCAACTGCCACCGTATGGCCAACGACTAACCGCCCACCACGAAAACGTGCTTCCGTTCAACGTTAGGGGCTGGGGAATTATAACATCGGGTATCGGAGATACCCACCTAAGCACGCTGACCATGTCACTGGGAGGTATCTCCCTCCATGGTCTCCCCATGGTTCGGCGTCTTGGCCAACGGAGCGGACCGGGAAATCGGCGCGGAGGCGGAGCTAACTCTCTGACTCGGCCTCCACCATCGCCGAATCGGCGACAACCCAAGACGACGACAATTCACACAAACTTCTTTCATATCGAATTTCGTTTCCAGCCTCGCCACACTAGTGACAATTGCCGATCCTGAACCACAAGACCATCAACGATCACCGGCCAGCGAAGCCGAGACATCTCACCATCCATCGAAACCTTTCCCATTCACTCGGGACCCAAGGCATGACAGTCAAAGGCATTAATAATCCGGTATATTCAGGACCAAGGTGTGGTTTGCAACGACCAACAGAGTGGGAGTTGGGAAGAACATATGTATGTGCGTTGTGTGTAAAAAGGCCCCTCTCGCGAAAAAAGCGTAATGAAGCCACCAAGGCACCGCCATGCTTTCCCCTTCCAGACTCATAACCGTACCAACGCCCTGATGCAGTTATCCACGCCCGCAGTCCCTCCCGTAATCATCGTAAAAACAATGGACAAAGGAAACAACTTCGAAACTTTCTGTCTCATTAAAAATGAGAGAATAAGGTAATGTGGCCTCGCTGTGCTAGCAGCTTCTGTGAGCCTCCCCTGTGCTGTAGTAAAAAAACAACAACAACGTGCCCGCCTCCTTTGGTATCAAATCTTCCTCCGCGGGTGTGCAAGTTGTTCAAGTCTGCCTAATACGTCTCCTCTTCGACTAGGTCCTGAGCGCCCATTATGGAACTCCTCAGGCCCATCGAACTCCGCCTTCCGGACACACTACTTCCGCTCTGACGTCGCGAGCTCGGCATCGGAATGCTGCTGGTGGGTGCAGGAATACCGCTCAAGGCGGTTTCTGCCTCCAGGCGAGAAAAAGTCCCCCTCCTACTGGGTGTTCTGTACTCGCCAGTCTCGTCGCCTTCTTCGATATCAATGCGGCTGCTGATGCTAGCGGAGCGCGCATGGAGGTTACCGCCAAGAGAGCTGCGGGGGCGACCTAATGGTGTCCGGGCCCCAGACATGCTGGTCCGGCTCATAGGTCGGGGAGGTGCCATTTCCGTGCGACTCGACGGCCGGGCATATGACGAGATGCTAGCTCGCGAGCTCGGTCGAGACATTGTAGACTCATTTTCGAGCCCAGCTCCAGCTCCGGGATTCCGGTTGGGCAGGGGGCCAAAAGACAGACGGCTAACACCTGACGTACTCAGACGAGGTACATGCTTGGATCTTGTGCTGGCAGAGAAGTTCGGGTTGGACGGCGTGGTGTCGTCGCGAGATGCGGTGGAGCCTGTGGGACGCTTGCGAGAACGGATAGTAACCGTTGAAGGCACGCTGTGGACTCCTAGTACCGAGGAACGGGGCGAGGCTCGAGGGGGTGTAGTGACAGGAGCAGGGAGTTTCGACCGGACATTGTGGACACGTGCCTCCAAACGCTGCATCTGGGCCGTGAGTGACCGAATGTGGTTGAGAGAGTTGTTGGCGGGCATGCGGGTAGAGATTGAGCGAGGGGCGGTGCGAGGGGCGGGCGTTCTTGTTGGCGCTCCCGTAGAGGGACGGCTTCCTGCCGGTCGGCTGCTTGAGATGGATGCCGTGAACGATCGAGGCTTCGGCGTGATGCTGTGTTCGGTTGACGGCAGACGGGACTTGCGTGTCGCCGATGCCGGAGTTCTGGCCGGGGTCTTGAGAGGCGTCCTGGAGACGATCCTCTTCGGTACAGATGAGGAGACGTCGGACATGGGCGGGGACGGAGGCTCGCTGATCTGAGACTTTTTGACAACAGGAAGGGCTTCGGCATCGGGCGGGGTCGACACCATGGGCGAGCTTGCTGTTGAGCCAGGAGACGCCTCCAACGTCTTATCAAAGGTCGGAGATGAGAGAATGGAGAGGTCGGTGGAGATGGCGGACAGGTGGCGCGCCTCCTGCTTCTTAATCTTGTCTTGGAGCAGCTCGGCCTCGATCTTGAGGTCGGACAGCTCCTCCCGCAGACGTTGCGCCTCGATGCGCAACGTCTCACGCTCTTGCTCGCCGATCTTGATTTCTTCCTCCATCATGACGTTGCGTTCAATCGCACTGTTAAACTTCGATTCGAGGTCCTCGAGGGACGAGCTTGTGTTTCGGGCCTGCCGCTCAAAGTCGTCGTTGGCGACCTCAATATCGCGCAACTTCAGCTGTAGAGTCCTGTTGGTGTCGCGCAATGTAGTGATTTCTTTCTCCAGGGTGTTTTGGGCCGCGTTCGCATCCTTCTTCGCCTGGTTGTATTTCGACTGCCGGGCAATGTGAGTCAGCGCTGGTCGTCTCTCCTTGCATGTGCGTCGAGGGACGGAAAGAGCGGATGCGATCTTACCTTCCATTCCTCAACCTCGAACTTGAGGCTCTCGGCTTTTTCCTGTAGTTTGCGCTCTCTCTTTTCTGCTTGCTCGATGTCCTTCTCCAGCTCCTGTTCCAGCTCCTTGCTCGACTCCCGGAACTCGGCCAGCTCCTCCTCGAGTGATGCATACTGGGACTTGTACCAGCGCAGTTGGTCTTCGGGACTAGCTGCCTCGTTGGGCGGCGAGGATGGTGGCTCTGCCATGGCTGTTGATGTTATTGTGATGTTGTCGCGGCGTTTAGTCGGATGGCATGTGATGTTCGGCGGTGGTGATGGGAGAATACGCCGTGTTCGCAAGGGTGCGAAGGTGGGGGTAAAAATGCGATCGCGAATAGAAGTAGTTGAATAGATACAAAGGAAACTTGTAATAATCGATAAGAGTGATCGTAAGAGGCGTGAAAAGCGTGCTATCTCGTCGTCGTCGTCAGTTCCGTTGTGTCCCAAAAGCCGACGCGATGGAGGAAAACAACAGACGAGGGCACGTACCGACTCTGACGTCCTGTTGTTATTGTTGTTGTGGTGGTTGGGTATGTCGTAATAAAAGCGTGAAAGGACAAGCCCGAAGAAGAGGAGGAGCCGAATAGAACAGAACGGTCGGTTTGTCGCGTGGTTTGTTGTTGGCCGAGATCGTATGAGTGGTCGATATGGTCGATGTGGTCGTCGTGGTCGATTTTGGGCGAAGACTTACCTGACTTACCGGGGGGTCAGTGTCGATGGTCGCTGGTCGTCGTTTGTCGAAGTCGTCGTCGTCGGTGTCGAGATGTCGGCGGGAAAGAGCATCGCTCGCTCGATGTCGATGTCGCGGACACTTCAGGGACTGGACTGGACTGGACGGGACCGACTAGTAAGGACTGCTGCTGGACATGGCTGGGACGGGAACGGGAAAGGGAAAGGTCGGTGCAATGTTGATGTCGGTCAGGCGTGCGGGTGTTGCTGTTGCGGGTTGCCCCCTGTCGCCCCTTGTCGTGGCAGTGCCGCCTTGCCTGATTAGGGATAGTCTGCTACCACGGGCAACCCAAGGTAAGTGGCTGGAGGAGGTTATGTAATCACTCATCACGGATGAGAAAGGCCACTCAGATTGACGGAAAGAGCGTCGCTGGTGGGGATTGTGCCTTTTTTTGGCATCGTGTCCAGGACGCAGGAAGGCATAGTGGGAGGTACGTACCGCTGCATCCGTCCCATCTGCTGCGCTGTTCGCTGCCCCTCCTTCGTCATTTTACACACACGCAGAAAAGAGTCAAGCTTCAACCACCTCGATTTATTTCTTCAGTGCGCCCCCAACACGTCAACGACGAAGCTGTCCGAATCAGGCTGGCAATCGTGGGTGCCGCAGTGGGGGCTCAACCTCCTACAGCGCGCCATGCGACTCGACTCTTTAGCGGTGGAAGGAGAATCCGGCCGCAGCAAGCCGACGAACCAGCAGCACCAGCATAACACAGGCCGTCATCACATCATGTCTCAGTCCCCTCTGCCTTCATCAAAGCAAACGCCCACTAGCTGGATGCGCGTGGTTTTGGTCGCCTCTGCAACCGCGCAACGAAACCACGCTGGTGACTGATGACGACCTCCCATCTATGACAACGCAACCATGGCTACGAATTCAACCTAACCCAATTCCAACCTCGGACGACCACAGCTACGAGCAGGGCCGCTCCCAGGTAGACTTAACCACCTAATCAAGGCCATCCCAAGTTTCGGTTCATGCAACGCACTGATCCTTCTCGCTCCACCTTCTCCCCTTGATTCCCGTCTTCGCCGTCCATTCGGCCGGTTGGTGCTGCAAGTCGGTCTAGGGCCGTCTGCACGACATTGGACAAATCCGACGCTGCTTCGTTCTGCTTTGGGCGGACGCCGCTCGAAGTACTGCGGGAGGGGTCAGTCTCTCGGAGACGGGAAGAAACGAAGAATGGCGGGAGGAAAAGAAAAGATCAGATGCTATGTTTCAGACGTCAAAGCGCTAACCACGCAAATCCCGGTCCGCATGACACCTATACCTAACTCATCAGTCTCATGCCCCCAACTGATGAGAGTGGACGCTGACAGGGCGCATCAACTTCTTTTTTCCACAATGTCATGCTGTTCATGCAAGCTGACCCCAGAACAACGGCGACCTAATTAATCCACTCGGGAGATCCTCTTCATCCAGCAGGGAGCTCCGTTTGACCGCGCCAGGCATCTTCCGCTAGCAATTTCTGACCGGCCCGCGATCGTCACAGCCGTCGCAGATACAAGTCCTCACCCCCGTCTTCATGTCGCTTCCGGTCAGCGGGCCCAATCGAGTGAGACGGACTTGACGGACCAGACGGACCAGACGGACCAGACGGACGGTGCAGCTTCTCGGCAGACCCAGATACAGTCACCCAAAGATCGGCCCCGTTCGTCGTACCCACGGCCCCTTAGCCGAAAGAGGCTTCGCACCGCCCGATGTTTCACGCCAGCCGTTCGGAAGTGGCGGTCATAGTGCGTGCTCTCGGGCCATTTGCGCCCTGTAGCCAACGTCCGTCCACTACGTGCACTGAAATCTCCGTCGCCAAATAAACGTGGGAAATTAGGGGTCCATGGGTATCTTTTCACAACATTGGGTTTGAACCTTGAGCTTACGCAATTCTGCGGCATGAGCGTTCGTATTTCGAATCCTCAGAGCTCCAAGTCCACTTTTCAGCATACGATTCTTGCCGGTTGTTCTTGTGAGAATGCTCATCAACAGGACCGCGCTTGGATCTAGCATACGATGACGCCCACGATATCAGTCGGCGCCATAGTTTCAAAGCAATCTCGGCATCCCTAGATCCATATGTTCTAGTATGATCGTGGCTGCAAGATCATTGGAAAACCTAGCCAATCCGTGCTGGGCGTACGATAAGATGCTTGGACTTGGGCGCGACGCCACTCACAATAGTCCGAGAACCATTGGGAAAAACAATTTGAGCCTCAGCATCCTTAGTGGCAGGACTCTCCACCACTACTGGCTCGACAATGTCGCCATTTCGCCATACGAACGATACGAGCCAACCGCCCTTGGTGCAGACACGCGTGAGCTCGCCTTCGGCCCAGCTTTTAGGACATGATGGTAACAGCCGTATTTCAACTGTACTGGGATCTGAAGCGCCGGACAGAGTGCTGGACTGAACCAAACACTCGAGAATACCGGCGCACCCGCCAAAGTTGCCGTCGATTTGGAACGGTGGATGGTTGTCGAGCAAGTTCGCCAATGTCGAGCTCTTCAGCAACATATCCATGTGTTGACCGCAGCCCTCGGCGTCTAGCAGCCTGGCGTGAAGGTTTAGCAACCACGCTCTACTCCATCCCGTATGTCCGCCACCATGTGCTGCTCTCCGCTCGAGGACCCGTTTCGCGGCGTCAGCCAAGTCTGGTGATCTTGCCGGGTTGATGCTTTCCCCCGGGTATAAACCAAACAGGTGGGACACATGTCGGTGACCTGGCTCCTGTTCCTCATAGTTCTTCAAGCCCCATTCCTGAATCAAGCCATCGGCGTTGGTCTTCAATTCAGGCAACTTGCCGAGAGCTTCCTCTACCTTGGTACACAGCGATTCGTTTCTGCCTAGCATATTAGTGCTCCAAAGAAACTTCTCGAATGCGATTCGGATAATAGTCATGTCGATCGCGGAGCCCTCGCAGAGAATACCGGCCTCGCCCGATTTCGATATAAACGTGTTCTCGGGAGAGAGCGAAGGGTTCGTGATCAAGTACTTCCCGCATGCCGACGGTATAAGGAAGTCGAGGAGAAAGATGATACAACCCTTCAAGACCACCGCCGCTCGTTTGTGGAGGTTTTCGTCGTAATGATACTGCAGCATCTCGAATAGGTCGATACATACCCAGACTCCTCCGAGAGGCCAGATGGTTGAGGGCATCCATCGATCTTGAGGGTCCGTGTCTGCCCAAATATCTGTATTATGGTGTGCGCACCACCCTTCGCATCCGTACATGGCTTTTGCCGTCTTTTCCCCCCTCTCAGCCATGCGCTCTAGTAGGTTGAGGACGGGAATGGCGCATTCGACAAGGTTGCACGGCCCGGCTGGCCAGTAGTTCATTTGGAGGTTGATGTTGATGGTATACTTACATCCCCAAGGTGGTGCGAAGGAAGGATTCCAGATGCCTTGCAACGTCGCAGGCAGCGCTTTCTCGGAGTTTCGACTTGACGATATAAGCAGATACCTACCATAGCTATGGTACAGAGCCACGAGACCGGCATCTCGCCTTTTCCTGGTCCGTTCATCTGTCGGAACGTGGCTAGCGTTTGGCCACATGCGAAGCGCCGTCCGTCCAAAGAGGCTCTCATAATCGCTCCGATGGCGTGAGACCAGATCATTCCACGGGAAATTCAACGCTTTCACAACATTGCTTCTGGCAACTATCTCTGGCTCGAGTGCTCGATACGTTGTCTGGGCGCCAATGGCGATTGTGCAAGATGACGACTTCACCACCAAGGAGTTGCCGATAGCTTCCACGAACCCGTCAGCGTCGTCGCAGGAAACTCTGAGGGCGATGGAAAGCCGGTTGCTGTTTCGGCCACCTGGAGTCGCGTTTAATGTGATCTGTCCATCGCTCGCTTCGATACTATCGAGAAACTCGTTCGTTTCCCACTCGATCTCGCTGACCCGGTCGAGTCGCACCACGAATCGCGCTGGTTCGGAGGCTGTGATCCTGAAAGCCAGCACGTTGTCCGGGAAGCTGGCGATAGCGTCTCGACGGTAGGAAACTCCCCGGCAGTGGTACTCTACTGTTGTCTGCGCAGTGTCAAGACACAGGTGCCGGCGATAGTCCGTGATGTCTTCGGTATCATGGCCCAACTCAATGGTGCAAGTGCCCAACGGCTCATAGTGCCGCATGCTCGCGGGCGTCGCGAAAAACGCCTCGCGCACCAGGGACTCGGCCTCGGCGTGCTTTTCAGTTCGGATGAGCTGTCGGAGTTTCGACAAGTGGCGGAGCGCGTCTTTCGGGGTCCTGTCCTGTGGGCCGCCGTACCAGACCGAGTCCTCGTTCATTTGGATGAGTTCAGTCGATGTTCGCCCATAGACCATCGCGCCTAGCCGCCCGTTGCCGATTGGCAGGGCTTCAGACCACTCGGAGGCAGGGGATTGGTAGTGGAGACGCGAAGACTGATCGCCCTGGTCGGGCCCGGAAGTCTTTGAGCTATCCTGGCGGGACATTTTGTGTTGGAACGACGAGCCGGTATGCCGATGTCCGGATCAGTCCACGTCGGGGGCGGTCTGGTTTAGCCTAGGTCCTTGGCTCTTTTGTCGGGGGGATCTCTTCGATTGGACTGCTGGGATTTTATGGGAGGACAGCAGAAAACCCTGATGTACTGGTGATCCGGATCTGTCTGACTGTCTGATATGCCTCTTTCAAAGACATTGATATTCGTGCGGGCCTAGGCATTTTGAACCCCAGACAACCCACGAACGACCGGGGTAAGTGTCCGGCGTCGTATCATTTGAGGAAAATTGACTCGGGGAATGTGGGGTAGCCGGCCGGCTGCCGCCTCAAGCCAATCATCACGGGTCAAAGCAGGCCGAATACCCTCATCCCGGCGGTGGTGTGGTGGCTGGTCTGATCCAACTGCATCGCTACAGCCGCCGGAGCCAATCATCGTAGGCCAAAGCCGCTGCCGTCCGAGCTGTGCGTGGATCTTGGGGAAATGCAGAACCTAGTCTTACAGGTGAATGGACAAAGACGGCATTGGATTCGGTCTGGCACGTCTGCAAGGAGCATCTCATGTGAACCACATGGCCAGTTGGAAAGTCGGGAAAGTCTGGGCATTGCCTCGGTCTTCAAGATTCGAGACCCAAGCGTCGGAAAGCCATTCCGTGTTGCAACAGAGGGGTAGCAGTGCAGGATGGAAAAGGTGCCACCCTGGGTTGTCTCTCGTTTCCGATACTGAGGTTAGGAAAGATCTATATATCCGCCGAGACATCACACACGGTAACCCGAATCCCTCGGACCCAGAAAGTCGGTCTTCTTCAACTTAGTGTCTTTACCTTGTATCTCCCCCCGTTCGGCGAGACTGCAAGACCCTCATCTGGGCCCAAGAGATTGTTGCCACCCACCATGGCGCCGCTCGAAGAGATTGACCACACGGTAATCTACCATGACGATGTTGCGGAGGCGAACAAGATGGGGGTGGATGTCGACGAAGTTGCAGCCACCCGTATCTCGGAGGCCGACATGATGCGAAAGTCTGCCGAAGCTTTCTCGATGAGGTCCAAGTCAGGCCTCTTGGTCATCGGCTACATGTTCGTCATGGCCTGCAACCAGGCGGGGTAAGCATTGTAGCTCTTTTCTCCGAGTTGCTATCATAGGATTGTTGAGGTAGAAGCTGATGGACTAAGTACAGCTACGGTGTCGATTGGGGTGTCATTAGCGGTATTAACTCCAATGACCGCTGGCATAACTACTACGGGTTTCCCAACTCTGGTGTCATCATCTCTACGATCAACGCCCTGATGCAGATCGGCGGCTTCCTGGGTGCCCCCTTCCTCAGCTGCGCCGATGTTCTGGGCCGTCGGGGTGTCAACTTTCTCGGCAACTTCCTCGTCATCATCGCCGCCGTCATGCAGGCCATGGCCCCCAACCTAGCTTGCCTCATGGTCGGCCGACTTGTCCTTGGCTTCGGCACGGCTCTGTGTACAGCGCCCCAGTACGTCGCCGAGATCGCGCCCATCCACCTCCGCGGCCGCATCGTCGGCATTTTCGGCGCCTTCTTCCAGGTCGGCTCTATTATGATGCTCGGCATTATGATGGGCCTCACCAAGTTCGACAGCGACTGGCAGTGGCGCTTGGCCTTCTTCATCCAGGCCATATTCCCCATTACTGTTTGCATCTTCATCTACGTCCTCTGCCCCGAGTCCCCTCGCTTTCTTTACATGCGCGGCAAGAAGGACGAGGCCCGCCGCGTCATCGCGCGGTACATGACCTCAAGCAATGACATCAACCACGAGATCGTCGACCTAATGATTCTCCAGATCGAGGAGTCCATCGAGACAACCAAGGCAGGCTTCCGTGCCACCTGGGATTTCCGTGTCTTCTTCACTCGCGCCGTGTGGTTCCGAACGTTTGTTCTGGCTGTCTACGCCGTCTTCCAGCAGTGGAACGGGTACGTTTGATCCTCTCCTCCTCCCATTTTCCTTTCTGTTTTTCTTTTCAGAGAGTATTTTTCTTTCCTTGAACCGTTGCTGATTGATCCTAACTAGAGGCGGAATCATCGGCTATTACCTTGCTCCTGCGCTCGACACCATCGGTATTACGAAACAACTCGACCAGCTCGGCATCAGCCTGGGCTCGACTTCCATCTACTTCGTGTTTACGCTCTTTGGCGCCTATATCATTGACTACTTCCGTCGCCGGACGCTGATTTTCGCTGGCCTTGTCAGCATCATCGTCGCGCAGATCGCCGTGACCATCACAAGCTGGCAGTACGACCTATACGAGGCCAAGACAACGGCCATCCTGACGGTCGTGTGGATTTTCCTCTTCCAAGTCTGTAGCGCCAGCTTCATTGCCACAATGCACAACCTCTACCCCGTCGAGTTGCTGTCGCTGCCGCTGCGTGCCAAGGGCATGGGCCTCTTCGCCATGTTTCAAGCCATCGCCGCCGTCATTCACAACTACGGCATTGGCATTGGCATCCAGAAGGTCGGGTACAAGATCTGGGCCGTATACATCGTCTACAACTTCGTTCAGATCTTCCTCAGCTACTTCGTGTTTCCTGAGACGAGCAAGCTGAACCTCGAGGAGATTGACACCATCTTTGAGACCTCGGGCACCAAGCCCGTCAAGCTGAGTATCAAGATCGCTGATGCCAAGACCGCCAAGAAGAAGCTCGACCGTCAGAACGCTACGGCGAGTACCTAACCAGCGGCGGGAGTGTTCGTCGCTGTGCCGAGCTTGCGCAGGTTTGTCTGTTGATGTTCAGCGTTGGGGGTTTTGGGCAGCATTTTGGCAGTTTCATAGGTTATGATATCCGATTGACTTCATTGTCGATCACGAACTCTCGAGATATGGGAAACATTAGGTGAACATACGCCAAGACTTTTCGCTGTGATGTTGCGGGCCCCCCTACAAATACGAAGACTTACGATATCCTCCGGCAGGAGCGGATGAACTCCACTTTAACCGATCCGGCACTGCTCCGTGCTTCCGGGTTTCTTACTAGCGCAATTGGCCAATGCCGCGCATGAAGACGAATCCTCGAATGCTTCCGGGAACCATTGAAATGACTCAGCGGTCTCGGTTAAATAGATATATCGTTTCGACAACACTGACAAACAGTCGACTGCCTGCACGCTATTGTGGCCCTTTTCATAGGCATGCCATTACTCCAATAAGACAAGCGGGCACGTCTTCTGTGCCTGTTACATCGTTGCAAAACATCCCATACCCAATCCGCACAACCAACCCGCCCACTCCGCTCCAAAGCTGCACATCGACATCAACTCTCGACACAAACAAAAACCAACAAAAATTAATCTCTTATTGAGCTTACATTATGACAAGAGTGGGATTCGAACCCACGCCAATTACTTGACTAGCACCTGAAGCTAGCGCCTTAGACCGCTCGGCCATCTTGCCTTAGTTATTGATGATGATATTGTTCTACAATTGGAATAACAATCGTGGGCAATGCGGGCAAGGCCCTGCAGTGGAGAACCATGCATCGTGGGTACCGAGGATTGGTTAGAAAGGACCCATTTAGCTGTGGGACTAAAAGAGTTGTTGACCCGACTCCAATCCAGTCTCGAGTCAAATTCAAACAAGTCGATCGGGGATCCTGTGTAACCCAACTTGCGCATTAGGAGCAAAGAATGATGGTCGACGCAATAAGGCTAGAGCCTCCTGAGAATGGCTCGATAACCTGTGCTATACAATTATCGAATAGTAACCTGGACTGAGAGAATTGTGAGGTAACAAAGTCATTTGAAAGCAAATGATGCAATTGTCCATGGGTGATGAAGCAGTTTGAACCGCGTCTCTAAGTCTACAGTCTGCACCATGGTCCTAAGTCATAGCCGATGCACTAAGCCGGCCTCCTCCTCAGCAGAACCTCTGTACAACCGCGATACAACATGATCACAAGCCTTAAAAAACATAGGGGATGAACCGCGCCGTCGAAGCATGCCACCGCTCCCACTTCTCCCCGAATTCGTCTCTCAACATGCGCTCCTCCTCCCGCACTCTTGTCCACACACCGAACAAAAACACGAAGCAGGCTGCAGGACCCAGAGCCCACTCGACGGCTCTCAGACTGTGATGCATCGTAGGCGGGATCCAGCAGCTCAAGACGCCTTCAAGCCTAGCTAACAGGGCAACATTGGACAGCACCAGGACCATGACGCCCGTGTAGCTCGGGTGCTGCACGTAAGCATAAATACCCGTGGTCTTGAGCTGGTCCGGCTTCGAGAGCTGAAAGGTGAAGTTCTTCCCAAGCGACCGGTAAGGACCTAGGCGGAGCGGGATGCCTGCGAAGAAGATCAAGGCCAACGGCAAGAACGTCGAGCACGACCAGGTCGTCAGGGAAGCGCTGAGGCCGTTCTCGGCGCCGTGGCGGAGGACGGCCGGCGGTATGTTTGGGTAGTAGAAAGCAAGGGCTGCGAGGTGGAGGGATAGGAAAACGAGCGGGAGAAGGATGACCTTTGGGGTGTGCCGGTGGGTGAGGTTCATCCAGCGGATCGAGTCTGCATGTTTCGGCTGTTGGGGCTCCGAGTCGCCTGGCTTCTGAGGGGGTTCGGGGTTGGGATTACGCAGGCCGGCGTAGGTCCCAACCGTCGAGGCCAGAATTGCCAAGGGCAGTGATATCTGAGATAGGAACATCTTGGAAAGAAAAATGCGCGTCCTGCTTGGGGATGAGAGAGGCCAGTGAGTTGCGATGAGTGAATGCGCAGAGGAGGAAAGACAAAAAGCATCGCGACGCTACCAAGTCCCGTGTGACGTTTGAGTGGTGGCAAAAGCTTGGACCCTTGCTATCGGAGGGTACTTGAATCCACACATGTCCAACTGGAGACTCGAGGTACTTTTGATATCCTTGTTAGTGTCGCCGCTATTACGTGGGGGTGTTCCTGGGGGAATTGAATGCCTTGGCATCAACTTCCTGGGAAGTCTGAAGTTGTTGAATGGACAGACTTTCGATAGGTGGATGTTTAATCTGGGCCCGCTTACCCTAGGTTAGGGACAGGCAATGAGTTTTCGGCGTATCTCCATCACCACATCAACCACCCAAGGTCACAACGCTCGCTTGCCAGTAAAAGTGAAAAGTGATAATTCTGCAAAATAGCTTCAGAGACATCAAAACCAGCCATGCGCCTTCGTGGCTGCTGACTCTTAAGGCTTCATTTTCTATTCTTTGAGGATATCTCCAATCGTTAGATCAGTGGTTCGTCTGGTATCGGAAACGCAATTTGAGATTAGAAGCAAACGGTTTATGATTTCGATGTTGTCTGGCTGGAAGATTACATTACTATGCTGTTGATTCGACCAATGTAGCTCACAGCCAACGTGCTTGCTGAGCTTGATAGGCTATGCCCGGTCTTTCCTGGCGGATGGTTACTTGGAGATTGGAAGCCGAGAAGAAAGTGAGATGAGACTTATTGATGCTTCTGCTGTACTGGCATTTCTGTCATCGCTAGATACTGAAGTCGCCGCGTAAGGCACGACCGTCAGTAACAAGTCCAGAGGAACTGTATTACCATCCTCAAATGTGGGGGAAACTGGCTTTTGTATACTGTTGCTTCAAATGGCGGTGAGATTTTAATTCTGAATTATGGCAGCACCTGCGTGCCGTTGTATTCACAGATGCCGAGATCATTTGTCCAATTCTATATCCCGTAAAGTGCGAAATGCTTCATATGTACATGTCTTGGACCCTATAATCGGGCCAATGAGATATCTATACCTCTTGAACAATCTTCACCTCTGGGCCCTCAATCTTTTTGACTTTCCGCCCTTCCCACCACGACATCAGACCTGCAAGCATGGCGACACCGCATCCCAAGCCAATGAAGGTGCCGGTTGCCCATGCCTAGCTACTGCGTTAGCGATCTCCAGTACGATGGGCAGACAGAGTTTTAGTGATCGCGCTGGGTCACTTACAGGTCGGTCAAGGCGATTGTACCCCCACATGAAGTAACACAGCACAGCCTGCAAGAATGTGTTGAGCACCATCATCCAGATGGTGAACCCGAGCTTCCAGAGTGGCGTCGGCGGTGCAACCTGGCCTGTAAACGTTTCAGGTACCTTTTCGGCCTCGACAGCCCACGCGGGCGGCCTGAACCAGCCTTTGTTCTGCGCAGCGAGCTTCAGCATGGCCGCCTGGTTTTTGAAATTGACGGCCCGGACGTAAAGGTACAAATCGCGGAACCGCCAGGGCGCGAGGCCGAAGCCTGTTACGCAGAAAAGCGCATTGAGGATCTGACTGGAGATTTCGAGCCACTTCTTCCGGGGCGAGTTGTCATCGTCAGCGGTAGGATAGTTCATTGCCGGGGCGGCTTTGAGGAGCAGGAAGAAGAGCATGGCCTGGGTTATAAAGTCAGTATTACGGTCTCGGTTCTCTTGTTTCACATGTACTTACTCCCCAAGCCTGCAGAATTGTTAATATCAGTAAAGTGTTGTTAAATAAATGCGATCAAAAGGGCTAAGTTGTGACTTACGACAATGTTCAAGCAGTAAATGGTGATGATAAATCCAGACGGCGTGAGGAAGAACTTCCAAAATGCCTTCAGGCCATTGGTGATCGTCGTCTTCCACGGCGCTTTTTCCTTTGCCATGTGTTTCTGATGCAGGCTTTGCCGTCGCCGGAATTGCTGACCTTCGCTGGGTAGCAGGCTCTCGTGCGTTGCGGGCCGGGCCTCGTCCGCTGTTTCGGCCAACACGGGCGGCTCCTCAGCCTCCCTGATATTCTCGGACTTGTCATTGAACACATTGCGGAACCCGGGCTGTCCGTCGTTGGAGAACGTTGACGCGCGCCGACCTACAATGGGTCTGACGAGCGCCAGGTCACCTTGGGGCTCCTGGATGGCGTACCGCGCCGAGTGGCCCTGCGCTGTGAATGCGATGTTGTCGCCGCCGGAGTCGGGGTCGCGAAGCTCCGTGAGGTTGGGCGCCTGCGCGATTGCAGTGCCGGCGGCCTGCCACATGCCCAATTGAGGGTTCGCGTTCATAAGCGACATGGACGCGCTCCTGACACGGCTGGCGATGCTGCCATTGTCGTCGGACGGCTCAGCCATGGCTCAGAGGGAGTCTTGGCTTTGTGGAAGCGTCGGATGCTGCGGAAAGTTCGCCAGACGTTGCAGGATGCTCAGGAAGTGGTGTGACTAGCTTTTGTCGGCTGTATTACGTTGGCGGAGAGAGAACTGGGCTGATGCAAGACATCACGCACGTCGAATGAACTCACCCAAGATAAGATGTCAAGCTAAAAACAGGAATCATTTCAGGAACACCCATCGCGACGGCGGTAGCAGAAAAACGCCCATCACGTGGGGGCCGGAATCCGCGTATTTAGTACGACGTACTGGTGCTATTCCACATGAGTCCATGGAAAAGTCTAACTTGTTGCCTATCCCTACGCATGCAGATCCTGGGTTAGCTGAGGCCAAGGGACTGCCGTGATTAGCTCGCATACTTCGCACATCCCATCCCTGGGGCCCGCTGTTTTCATTCCCTAATCCGACTAGGCGAGAGTCGCTTTCGGCTTCAGCCACTGCTGATGATGCAAAGAGTCGTGGGGCATCTCCTTTTCGATTTTCACTAGGCGTTTTTAGTTTTCGAGTGCCATTTGCATGGAGACGTAGGGAAGACGATAAGATAAATACTAGTGGTTGTTGGGCATATCGGCGTTCAATCGCCGGGATATGCCACATGAAGAAGGGGGAAAGGAAAAAGAAAAACCCGCCCTAGATGCACATCTGAGCCCACACAAAGTTGAATGTCCTAGAACACAACTGTTGACATAACCCGTTGTTCAAGCATTGTTGCTTCAACTCTTGCTGAGGTTTGGCTACTCCACTAGTCAGAGCTGCGTATGCCTCCTTGTACTATGGTTCAAGTCACAATCTGCTGTGAACAGGCTTTACTACCCGCAAACTTGGGGGCCAGCGATCAACTTTCAAGACAGGGTCAAGACAATTGGAGTGACACTAAGGAACGCGTAGAACTTTTTGCGCTATCTAAGCGTCGCATTGGTGACACGCTAGACTCGTGTTTCTATTTAGTGGACCATAATTGATTCGGGGCTTCGTTTTTGGTAGGCAGAGCATGGCAAGCATTGTCAAACCAGACTCGTTTGGCACATCGTGAGCAGCTGAGTTATGCTGACAGGGCTGTGTCAACTAGCTGCCTGGGCAATCTCTTTCTCCAATCTCAGCATCCAACACCTCCCAGCCCTAGCCCATGCCCCACCAACCCCAGAATCCAAGATCACATTGCCGATATGTCGCTAAACTAAACTGTTGCTGCAATTGACCGTGTAATTTACCTGGAGGTTAAGGGAAAGTATAACATAACCCTGATCCTCAGCTAACCCTGCCTTGTTAGTATAACTTACTGCTTATAGTCCGGCTACAGTAAGATTCACACTGTCGTGGCATAAGCTGTAGTTGCAGGTGCGACTATTACGGATTCGTTTTTATCATCACAAACATTTAGTCTTGTGAATCAAAACAGAGTCTGCAGTTGCTAAAGAGTGCTGAAATTAAAATGCAGCTTATTCATAGAAATTGTTTTTGTATTATTTTCCCCATAGAAATAACATAAAGGTCTCAACAAGAATTGTGTCTGCAAGCACGTTTGCAAACCGCAATTTACTAGAAATAACCAACAAAAGCCTTCCCATCTTCATTTAGTTTACCGGTTGTGTTTGTATGTTTGCCATCGTAGATACTGAACAACCAATCTTTAACCAGCAGCTCGTCTCGTAACTGCATTTGGTTTTTGTAACATGGTGGGCAGAGAAGCATGAAAACCACAGGTAAGTGATCAGAAGGCTTACGTCTATTTTACCTGAGTCTCGATTTCCTGAGATGGGTCACGAGATGATTGCCTGGTCTGTCCGAGGATCAGTATAACGGTGGAACGATGGCTTTTCAGTGCACACTGTAGGTAAATGTCTACTGAAGGCTCACATATGACTTAGCAAGAACCCGTGTTTGGTGTCTCAATGAGCCCTATAGCGGAGATACTGCCCAGCTACTGATTGCCGTTTACATCGAAAACTTGAAAAAACAAAAAGAAGAAGCTTTCGAGTGGCCCTCCATGTTCATTCTGGTGAAAAAGAAATTCTTAGCGGTAGTTGTGGTCATCATATTATAAGTTTCGATGCGCAGCCAATGTTGCACAGCCAATAATGGTTGCCAGGGGGTACTCTTCGGAATAGTCCAATGTAAATGTGGAAGCATGTATTCACCCTACATAAATCTACCACGACACAGTCCCAGTGGGACTGGTCCAATGTCTCTCAAAGCTGTCATACACCCCTTAGACCAATCATGCTTTCAGGAGGCACTCGTAGACAAACCTCTTCTCCACACTTTCGGGAGTTATGCTTAATCCCGTGTCAGCACCGCGCATACCAACTCTCTGTGCGCCTCTGACATTCTAATGTGACTTCGTTATCTTTTCCGCAATTAATGACCTAGAGTCGGGGTCATTTTTATTAACGACATCGAACATTTGGGTATCATGGCTCTTCATCCCTCGTGAAAGCTACGAATGACGTGTCCCCCGGCTTGCCGGCACCTGCCGACGTTATCATGCTCGGTCTGTTGACGAGCTTTCGCGTCGTCATTACCAAACCTCATGATAACACCAGGATATTGATTCAGCGATTACATCCTTTATTCCCCCACCGTTGGCAAGTTGAATTCTTCAAAAAAGGAGACATTGTTCCGCTTGCCGGCGTAATGCCGATTTCTCCATGGGCGCACCGCCCCTTTTTGGAAATGGATGTGACGAAGATGATCGAAGACTGGGCCACGCGTAATATGGATTATGTGTTCGGCCGATCTGCAGCTCAAGTGAATAGTGTCATTTAAGCGGGCCAAGGCTGACGTACTATTTGGCATAACAATGACCATCAACGGTTGGACTGTACTTGGGCTACCGAACAGAGTATAAGTTGGAGACACTTGCCGTGGCGCTGGAGTGTCTCGTCATCTCAATCTCCCATGTTCCACCTATATTCTATTTTTTCGTTTGCGAGCACGGCCCCATCTCAACGCCATGGCTTTGAACACGTCGTTGAACTCAACTATGATGAGGGGAGTCGCCTGGTTTGGTCAACCCTATAACGTCTCTGTTGTTGACATGCCCGTACCTACCATCATCAATCAGACAGATGTTGTGGTCCGAATTACCTCGTCTGCCATCTGCGGCTCGGATCTCCATGTGTACCACGGTTTCGGCGGTTCCCCCAACGTGCCCTATGGTTTTGGACACGAAGCTGTTGGTTGCATCTCGAACATCGGCGATGCTGTGACTTCACTTAGCGTTGGCGACTATGTCATTATCCCTGACAATGCCGACGACGGCCACTAGGGGCCTGCACATCCTCTATCTTTTGGTGTCGGTAGCCCGAACTATGGAGGTCTGCAAGATGAGTGGGATTGTATCTGCGAGAGTGACGCTACGAAGCCTTTAACCTTTGACCTTGTGGCTGACCTTTTGATTTCTCTGATTATACAGCCGAGTATGCAAGAGTTCCCTTCGCCGACCAATCACTGATTCCGATTCCGATCAACTCGACCAATACTACGGCAGAACTCGACTATGTTATGCTTTCTGACGTCTTCACTACTGGATGTCACACTCTCACGTATTCGGGGTTCGAAGCAGGCGACAGCGTTGCCATCTTCGGTGCTGGCCCTGTTGGATTGTTCTCCGCCTACTCGGCCAAGCTTCGCGGCGCTTCAAGAGTATACGTTATCGACCGGGTTGCAGACCGTCTCAAACAGGCAACTTCCACCGGAGCAATTGCCATAAATTTCAGCGAGGAAGACCCCGTCGCTGCCATTCTCGCCCGAGAGCCCGATGGCGTCACTCGCAGTGTAGACTGCGTTGGTTTCGAATCCGTTAACGCCACTGGAGATCCGCACAACGGCATTGTTCTGGAACACATGGTTGCTGTTACTGCCATAGGCGGCGGCATGGGTATTGGTGGTGTCTACAACGGGGGCGCGAACAGTACCGACGGTGCGCCGAACGCCGGAACATTACCGGCGGAGCTTCCGATTCCCATTCCGGCATTGTGGAGAAAGGCCCTCTCTATCGGTAGCGGCATCGTTCTCCCCTTACTCCGTGCTCCCCCTCCGCTGGACCTGATCGCGTCCGGCGTAGCTAGACCGAGTTTTGTTGTCACTGCGGAGATTGGTATCGAAGATGCCCCGGAGTATTGCCGTCGTTACAGCGATCACCAGGAGAACAAGGTCGTTATTCGATTCCCTTGATTGGTCCATGGAGTGGAGACTTACACTGCTCCTGGTTCACGTGGAACCCAAACGCATTTGTCTCGCGACTCAGAACAGGTAGCGTTTGAGGAAGGTTGAGTTGGGTCGAAAGCGGTAGTTGATGAGATTGACCACAGTTGCTTTTACTGGGAGAAACGTTATGCATGCCTCCAGCATACCATGGGCTGTAATTTCGAGCCAAGAACAAGCGCGTACAGCATATGATGTGCTACGATCTTATTTGGGGTTTTGTTCGGGAGGCAGAAGAGTTGGTCAAAGCGGCAAACTTGGGGGGCCTTTGCCGCAAAACGGTAGTGGTGGTAAATAACACCCTTCATTGGTATGATTAAACACCTGATAGAACGAGTGACGCTGGTGGATGAGCACGCGTCCACGTGCTACGTCTCGATTTCGGGACTGGATGTTCAACAAGGCGAACTGAATTCTTGTCAATTGACACGGTAATCCCGGCGGTCATGATAAGGTTTTATAAGGGACACATCGTGTATATTAAAGCGTCCGCTGCATAATTACACGTCAGCACGTGTGTGTTCAGAAGTCAGTGCTATGACCCACTAGTTTTTGACATTACAACCGCTGCCCGATGGTTCCACCGAAGGCGTGGGCTAACATCTGGGAATGAAATAAGGTTTCCGCTTGACGACTTGAAGCAGCGCCAACGGATCCAATGTACTTTTCTGAGACGTCTAAAATGCTTCTGCGATTTAGAATCAAGGCCGTCAACGGGATCGTCTCAGCCAGGAAGCCTCGTCATCGTTCCCATGCTCGGCAAGTAATTTGTAACGTTAATCTAAATGTCTCCAACACCGAAAGCAAGTTTTTCGGTGATGGGACATCCGTGCGAAGTTATACTGAATCTCAAAGTCCAACGGGCTTTTCCCTAGGAACTACGAGATACTCTTATTTACAGCCCATGCAGTTAGCGCTACCTTCTAATCTTGTCCATGGACCAGAAAGCTGGCGCTAGTCTGATGCCAAACAATTCAACGGTGACTTTTCCTATACACCTAAACTGACAGTGCACTGGAGACAATAAGGTGTTATATCCTCTGAGCAACCACCGATATTGAACTCGCGTGGTTGTGAAAGAAAACGGTTGAAATTTTTGGACTTTGACCTTTTTTGGTAAGCTCTTAAGTGATCGTCAGGGTCGGTTGCCCTAGAAATTAAATCTTGATTGTTAAATGTGAGAACCCAGTAGCAGTTGTACCTGTTTTGGGTTCCAACGCTTCTTTGGATCTCAAATGCTATAGCGTTTAAGGAAGCTCTTCCTTGTTTGCAAATCTTGAATCGGTCATGGAAAGTTTGTAAACAGGTCGACCCTGCCTCCGTTGGGTAGATACCGGGCTACTTGTAAATGTCGGCATCCCGTCAAACCCCTTGAAACTAGCTAGGGTATATGTTCGGGAAAGAGTACGACCCGAGTGCTGTGGATCCCATTGAGCCAAGATCTTGACTGGAATCATGCTGGTGCTCTCAAAGTCTGCTTATGTTTCAAACTCAAGAGTGCGTCGACATCTATCGAGTTTCGAGCATGTTTGGCCCTTAAGTTAAACCTCTCCGGCGCTTTGGAATTCGATAGTTTCAAGGCTGCTTCCCTGTCCATAAACTGCCAACCTCTTGCCGTTTTCCATGCTTCATAGTACGGTAATGCTTTAGTTTCTCGTCCTTTTATGCTGTTCCTTCATTCTCTTTAGCAACCAAAAGGCTATCTTGTAACTGGGTACGACCTATGTCGTGAAGATGCTATCACTTCTGATTACTCTCATTCCTGTTTCTTTCTTCGTCAGTTTGGCTGATGCGTCACAGCACAGCCTAGTACAAGTAGAATATGTCAGAGCCCCGCCACCTCAATGGATACGTTCTCGGCCCGCGGAACCGAGCCACCCATTTAGTCTCTCGATTGCAGTTGACAAAAGCCTTCATGTGGAGCAGGCGCTCTACAGCGTATCGACGCCTGGTCATGAGCTCTACGGCAAGCACTTGACAAGAGATGAAGCGCAAGCATTGCTCCGCCCGGATGGAGGAGCCCGTGATGCTATAGTCAACTGGCTTATCGAGCATGGAAACGCGAATTCCGCTGACATCATCAGCGACGACCACTGGATCCGGCTGAAGACGACAGTGGCGGATGCAAACAAGCTTCTTGATGCGGAATTCGCTTGGTTCCAGCATGTGGACAGCGGCAAGGAGGTTTTGAGAACTTTGCAATACTCGCTGCCACTGGAATTGAAGAGCAAGATCTCGTTGATCACCCCAACGACAAGGTTCTGTTCGCATCCCATGATGCATCAAAGACCTGCGGCTTTCGCTTATGTAGAAGATCGAGTCGCTAACGACGAGCTTCGAAAACACAAGAGGTCTTTTGCTGGGCCGAATCCTAAGCTTCTGTACACATTGCAGGCGGACACAGCCCCTCCACCACGCCCCCAAGCCGCCCAAGTCGATCCAACGTGCAACAGGACTATCACGCCCAATTGCATCAGGGCTCTCTACAACTTTCCTGCAAAATTAGCCGTCAGCCCAGCCCGCGGGCTCGGAGTCTATGCCTCCCAGAACCAGGTTGCCAAATTCGCCGATTTCGCTCTTTTCGCCAAGAACGTCGACCCGCCTTCCATGGGTGTGAACTTCTCCTTTCTCAGCATCAATGGCGGGACGACCGACCAAAACCAGAACAAGTTCTCCAACGCCGAGTTGAACTTCGACCTCCAGTACACTGCATCTTTGTCCAACCCAGTGCCAAACATCGAGCTCTCCGTCGCAGGAGATGGACCCATCAAGCTGGAACTTGGAGGCCAGCCTGGAGACACGACCGAGCCCTGGCTGATCTGGCTCGACGCCATGCTCAAATTGCCCGACGACCAACTTCCGCACACCATCACGACGAGTTTCGGCGAGAACGAGCAATCTCTCCCGGACGCTTACGTTCAACAGGTTTGCAACCAATTTGGTGCTCTCGGCGCCAGGGGCGTCACCATGGTCGCTGCATCAGGCGATTCTGGGCCGGGGAATACATGCGTCACAAACGACGGCACCAACAGCACAAGGTTCAACGCCGTGTTCCCGGCATCATGCCCGTTTGTCACCGGTGTTGGTGGCGTTCGAGGCGTGGCACCGGAGCGAGCATTTCCCTTTTCGAGTGGAGGGTTCTCGGACAAGTTTGCGAGACCAACGTATCAGGATCAGGCGGTATCGGCATATCTGAAGGATACTATTGGGAATCAATTTAGCGGTCTGTTCAACGCATCAGGCCGAGGTTTTCCAGACGTCAGCGCGCAGAGCTTCAACCTCACATTCGTCAGCGAGGGCAAACTGTCCGGATTCCAAGGGACGAGTGCCGCGGCGCCGATATGGGCCGGCGTAGTTGGCATGGTGAATGCGGCGCTAATCCAAGCAGGAAAGCCGCCGATGGGATTCATAAACCCATGGCTGTATGGCGCTGGATTACAGGCTATCAACGACGTCTCGACTGGTAATTCCGTGGGATGCACTGGGACGACTGTCTTTGGAACTCAGAAATTCCCACCAGAGTTTGGAGCAAAGATTGTGCCGAACGCGGGCTGGCCGTCTGTTGCGGGGTGGGATGCAGTTTCGGGACTTGGTACCCCAGATATGGGTAAGATATTGGCGCTAAGAATGGCGATGTAAGTAGAACGACCGAAACATGTTAGCAGCAATAGAACTGTATCATCTGAAAAGGGGAAAGCATACGAGGTCAATAAGGCTGAAAGTAGGAAGCTCATGAATAGTTCTAGCACTTGGTGATTCACTTACAACACAGGAATGGATCAACGCCAGCTATAAGCCTATACATGGTCTCTGCTGCCATCAATTCGGACTACTGGCCGCAGTGACCGCGAAAGGGTTCGCCGTGAATGTGCCATTGGGATCAGCTCTGGCCCTGACTTTTCCAAGTCTCCTGTACTTTCCCTCGTCCTCGTAGTACGTCTTCCAAACTTTCTCATCGCCCATGTTCCAGTCTCCGTAAGATCCCCAAAGAACGCGCCTATCCTGCTTGCTGAAAGGACTCTGTGGCCCGTTCATGATGGCGTCATTCTTGGCCTGCCACGCCTGGGCATAACTCCTGGACTCCTCATCGGGATTGTGAAAGCAGTCCAGGGTCTGCATAACAGACGAGTCTCTCCAGCTGTACGAGGTGCCGTTATCCCTATTAGTGTAGAAGCGCGAGTTCATGCCCCCGAAGCACTGGATCTGTACCGAGAGCTTGCACCGCAGGTAACGCTCAAAGTTCTTCTCGCCGGCATGACCTTGGAGGTACTGCTCCGGATTGTAGATAAGGTCGATGCGGTCTGCCACGGCGTCGACCCACTTGTCTTTACCCAGCGTCGTCGATTTGGTCGAGTATGTGCGCTTGACGTAGGGAAGGTCGAACTCGCGCGCCCTCGGGAAGATCCATTGACCCGTCATGTCGGACATTTCCATATCGAATTCGCCGAACTGAAGGGTCTCATTCTCCAAACGCCCCTTGAGCGTACGGAACTTGTTGAACCAGGCGTCGACACTTGCGTCGTACTTGTCGCTCTTACTGGTCGGGCACCACTGCGCATAAAGAATGATAGATGCAGGGAACTTGCCGTTGAGGAACTTTAAGAATTTGTCCTCGAGAACCTTCCTGATTTTGTCCTGGATTTGGTCCCAAACGCTCGCGTCGTTGAGCTCCTTGAACAACGACGCCATGGGGAACTCGGTGCTGATAACGCTGACGCATATGTCAAAGCCACGAGGGAATGTTGGGTCATCAGCCATTCCAGCGACGGCAGTAAGAAGCTGGGTGAGAACCTCCTTGGTGTAGATCCAGAGGGCCTTGATTCCGTGGGGGCCCTTGAAGTTGTTGGGGCCTGCAACAGTGCCAAGGTAACTCTTGGACTTGTACACCTCGACGATGTAGTGGGTAATGATACCAAAGTTGCCAGGGCTTCCACCGAGAAGAGCGTAAAAGAGCTCTGGGTCGCTTGCCTTAGTGATGTCTCGAATAATACCGTCGTGACAGACAAGGCGAATAGTCTTGATGTGGTCACCAAATAGCCCGAAGCTGCGACCAAGCTGCCCGTAGCCGCCGGTCTGGCCATGTCCACCAACGCCGACATATGCACACTGTCCAGTAGGGACGAAAAGTTTGTTGTGCTTGAGGTACTTGTTGAGGTCCATCATGTTGGTGCTGACGCCAATATAGACGAGAGCCTTGTCTTCGGCGATAGGCTCTTTGGGTCGTAAAATCATCAGGTCTTTGTAAGTGTTGCTCAGGTCGATTTGTATGTTTTGGCCGCCCGTGGACGACGCGCCGCTGTATTGGTGACCGCCGCTTTTGACGGCAACGGCAACCTTGTTCTCACGGGCCCAGTTCACGGCCTTGACAACATCTTCATCATGCTTGGGACGGACGATGAGGTCCGGGTTCATGTCATGCTCCTTCTGGTAGGTAGAGGTGGCATACTGCTGGTTGAAGAATGCATAATCTTGCTGTTCGAGCTCGTCGCCGGTGCGAGAGTATTGCATACCCTCGAAGTCTTGAATGCGAGGCATGACTGCGAGAAAAATATCAACGAGTAGTTATGGATAGTTCGACAAAGATGGCTGGGTTGGCTCGGGCGTGAAAACTAATAAGTTAATCAACAGCACCCTGCGAGGAATTGCTGCTTTATATTTATTCAAGTTTAGAAATTTCACATGTAATATTTACCTCAGGCAAAGCTACGAATGATCATACGCAGCTGTGCCACTTTCTACACGGGCGATTCTGTGAGACAATCTGTTGGTGGGTAAGTTTAAGAATGAAGTAGCTCATTGGTCTGCCAGGGACATGATGGTCAGCAAATCTGACACGAGCCTTAGCCAGTGGCGGCACAAATTGTTCAGCCAGCCTTGTATCATTTAGATCCCAAGGTGGAAACTCTGAACCCCGCGGACCTCCGATCAAGGCGTGTTATACGGGTCGTCTTGGCTGATCGAAGTGTACTCTTGTAGTACCTGCGAGGTTATAGGATATCTTGACCTGCACTCGCCGATAGACGCATGGCTTGAGGCTGGATTAAGACACGCTAACCCCATGTGAGCATATCTGACCTCCAGCACAGCTGAAAAAGGACCGATGGCGCACATTACGGCAGAGTGTTGTGCGTAATTCCTCGGGCACCCCGTAGTGGTGGGGAAATCGACCGAAATGCTGCTCTAATTGGAAGTTGTAAGTAGTACGAGTAGCCTGGAATGGTTCTTCACCAAGTCCAAGCCACCAGCGAGATACGAAGCATCTCTCGATGTTGTCATAATATTGAAGTATTTTATGCCAAGAATCAGCCCTTGGAACGAGAATAAGTCCACAGTGATGGTTATAGAGGGCTGCAATGTGCCATTCTCGCTGCTTTAGTATTGGCGTTCTTGGAACTAGACAATGTGTTATTCTTAGGGAAGCTTTGAACATATGGAGTTGAATACCAAGTGAGACAAGTATAATTTCATGTTCTCGAGGTTAAGAAGAGCGAAGGTTCATTTCCAATAAAATAAGGAATGATTTCAGTGTAGCCAAAAATCGAAATGCATACCAACTGACTGGTTGACACAGCGGACTACCATTGCATATTACAACAGCCGCATTCGGAAGGCCTCCAGGTTTTGGTTCATGTGCAGTGCAGCAAACAATCATGACTCCTTGGTCCACTGCTTTCCACCCCAAGGAGCCCCAGTCGTCCACAACCAATAATCCCGACCTTTGAACCCAAGAAGCTGAGCAACTGATACCCCATCGCTGCACCTACGCCCTTGCTCTTACCAATTGGGACCATCTGGGTCTCGCGGATATCTTCTACGAAAAGCCAGTCCTAGCTTTCCGCAAGCTCTGAATTCTCCGAAGCCAGGTGAAGATCGCGCTTGATGTTGGAGCATAGAGCTGGAATGGCGCTCAAGGTGTTGTGGATGGCTGGTCTGGCGAATGAGGATGCGTCGCCGATGGCGTAGACCCGGGGTCCAGCTTTATCGACACGAAGAGTTGAGGGATTTGTGTTTGTTCTGCCGTCTGAAAGGAGGAGGCTGCTGTCGATGAAATTCGTGTTTGATATTGTCCCTGTTGCTGGGATATAGAGATCTGCCTCGAGTGTTTTTCCATTGTCGAGGGTAATGGTTGCCTTTGCCGCGACTTCTTCGACTCCAGCTACGGCAGGGTGGACATTCTCAACCCGAACACCCTTGAGAACGGAAACTCCGACTTTTGCGAGGTAATTCTCGGCCTTTCGCGCGATGGCCGGGCGAAGTGCGGGGAGAATCTCGGATGCGGCAGTCACAAGAGTGATGGCAGTTTTTGGATTCTCCAGTATGCTTCTCGACCAACCCGCTCGACCGTTGAGATATTCACCAAATTCTCCGGCGGTCTCGACTCCCGCTGGACCCCCGCCGGCGATGACGATACTCTTTGTCTTTGGCAGAGCCTTTCGAAACTCGGCCCAGCTCCGTCTCAGGTATTCCGAGTCACAGTTGAGACCAAGGAGAGGCGAAGGCGTTGATGCACCAGTCGCAATGATTGGTGCGTGATAAGCGAGTGTATTTGTGCCTTCGTTGTTCATCAAGTTGACCGTTATGATTCGGTTGACGTGGGCCATTGACGTTGCCGTTCCTCGGAGAAATCGAAATGTGTTGTTGGCGTACGACTTGAATGCAAAGAGGATGCCGACAAAGAGCTTGTCTTGGGGGAACATGTCGTCGGATATCAGCGCTCGAGGGCATGCTGGTCGACACATGACCTGCACCGAAGGACTGACGAGAACCACCTGGTACTTATCCTGGCTGGGTAATCTCGACAGGACGCGCTTGAGGAGGTAATGTGCTACTGAAACGCCTCCATATGAACCGCCAAGAACGACGATATTCTTTTTAAAACATGAGTTGGTAGGCTCAGCCATCATCGCTCACACCACTGCGAAAGACAAATGCTGGAAAGTCAATATCGGTATGGAGCAATCAAACATAGAAGTGATGTAGTGTTACGAGATTCGGATCCCCAAAGGGCGACCACTACATATCGTACTATCAATAGTCTTTTGATACAGTTTTACGGACCATTACGGGCGGACGAGTGACTCTAGAATTCTTCCAACAAGGCCATTTGGCGATGGTGGCTTATAGCAGAAGGATCGCGGACGAGATTCGACCGAACTGCGGACGAATAAGCAGTACATAAACATTCGGTACCCGAAGTCATCTTCAGATTGTATATTGTTGTGTCTTGTAAAGACCTAGGAAGTCTTACATCAAACGCCGAGTACTTTCAGAGCAGGATCTCCTATGGTAACGGTTGAAGCAATGAAGCTTTCGGGGCGCTGTTTGCATTCTAGACTCTAGTCTAACCTGTGGAATTATGATAGTTCTGTCGTGGACAGCACCATTTCGGCCGAGTTGCGGGCACAGCCGGCCGAGACACGTACAACTCGAGAATTATGCGATCAACCTCATTTGATGTAAATTCTGGCGCAATCGTCTGTTGTAAAACCCAGTCCAAGGTCAAGTTCCAAAGATTGTACGGGCACTTGTCATTCAGAGAAGAGAAAACAGCCCAAGTGCTAGCTAGGAACAGCCCACGTGCTTGAGCTGGGAAGCAAGACTCGGGAAACGCCGAGGGACAAGGTCGTCAAGGTTTCCTGGGGATGACATAATGGTAACCTTTTAAGTGGCCGGCGCGGATGGGGCAGAAGCATAAGGGGAAAAATTCCAGAAGGGAAAAAAAAAAATTCAGAAAATTCACCGGGTCGGTCATGCTAAGGGAGGCAAGCAGCCAAGGCGCATGTACGTACCACAGTATAGTACACTATGTGACGGCGTCCCGTCGGTGTGGGGGGTTTTAGCCGCTGCGAGGAGCCCAGTCCGGGCCCTGTATCGCCTGCCCATTGGGGGCGCGCAGCACCTGGACGGATGGGTGCGGTACAAGCAAGGGCGCGAAGGGAGCGCCCATGTGGGCGGATATCTTCGGCGTTGGCGGGGTCATTTTTGCAGTTCTCGCACCATCCCACCAAGTGGATTGCGTTTCTCTTTTCACCCGTCGAACCGCCTACATCACGTCCGTGGGCTGACCGTTCTTCCTTTTCCCTCTCACTCTCCCTTTTGCTCTCTCTTTCCCTCTCTCTCATCTAAGCCTTCACTCCCCTACCGCCCCTAACGAAAACCTCTTCAAACCAGTCAGTCATCCGTACGCAACCATGGGCGACGTCAAGTCCATCAACGCCACCAGGGTGGCCGTCACCGCCCAGTCGGCTACGGAGCTCATCGGCAACACCCCCCTCGTGCGCCTCAACAAGATCCCCCAGAGCCTGGGCATCGAGGCCGAGGTCTACGCCAAGGTCGAACTCTTCAACGCCGGCGGCAGTGTCAAGGACAGAATCGCCCTGCGCATGATCGAGGAGGCCGAGAGGACCGGCCGCATCAAGCCCGGTGACACCCTCATCGAGCCCACCAGTGGCAACACGTACGCTACTTCAGCTTTTCTCATAACACATTCAATTACTGACAGAACCATAGTGGCATTGGCCTGGCCCTCGTCGGCGCCATCAAGGGCTACAAGACCATCATCACCCTCCCCGAAAAGATGTCTGCCGAGAAGGTCTCTGTCCTCCGCGCCCTCGGCGCCACCATCATTCGCACACCCACCCAGGCCGCCTGGGACAGCCCCGAGTCGCACATCGGCGTCGCCCGCCGCCTCGAAAAGGAGATCCCCAACGCCCACATCCTCGACCAGTACGGCAACCTCGACAACCCGCTCGCCCACGAGTTCGGCACCGCCGAGGAGATCTGGGCCCAGACCGGCGGCAACATCTCTGCCGTCGTCGCCGGCGCCGGCACGGGAGGCACTATCACCGGTATCGCCCGCGGCCTCAGGAAGCACAACAAGAACATCAAGGTCATCGCGGCGGACCCTCACGGTAGCATCCTCGCCCTGCCCGAGGACCTGAACAAGGAGCACGAGAACGAGTCTTACAAGGTCGAGGGCATCGGTTACGATTTCATTCCCGACGTGCTCGACCGCGACATCGTTGACAAGTGGTACAAGACGGAGGACCGTGAGTCCTTCCAGCTCGCCAGGAGGTTGATCGCCGAGGAGGGTCTCCTCGTTGGCGGCAGCTCCGGCTCCGCCATGGCCGCCATGGTCCGCGCCGTCAAGGACCTCGGCCTCGGCAAGGGCGACACCGTCGTCGTCGTTCTCCCCGACAGCATCCGCAGCTACCTCTCCAAGTTCGCCGACGACGACTGGCTCGCCGCCAACGACCTCCTCCCCGAGGTCAACGGCCTCGACACCCAGGCCACCTCCAACGGCGCCGAGAAGCCCAAGGCCGGCAACGACCCCTACGAGGGCGCCACTGTCCGCGCCCTGCGCCTGAAGCCCGTCATGTCTGTCCCCGCGACGAGCCCGTGCTCCGAGGCCTCCGAGATCATGCGCGACAAGGGCTTCGACCAGCTCCCCGTCCTGTCCGCCAGCGGGAACAAGCTCGTTGGTCTGGTTACGCTGGGCAACCTGCTCAGCTACATCTCTTCCGGCCGCGCCACGGCGTCCAGCCCCGTCAGCGATGTCATGTTCGACTTTGGCCGCCTGGACGAGGTCGTCACGGATCCCAGACAGGCTGGCGAGAGTGGTGAGAAGAGCAAGAAGAAGCGCAACTTTGTCGAGATCACCCTTGACACGCCGCTTTCCGTGCTTAGCAAGTTCCTCGAGTGGAACAGTGCTGCTGTCGTCACGGAGAAGACCGAGGGCTCCAAGAGCTTGTCCAAGCCGGTGGCCGTCGTCACCAAGGTCGATCTTCTCACCTGGGTCGTCAACAAGAAGGCATAAATCCTTTTCCTTTTACAATCTCGACAGAAATCACGAGTTGGTTATAAATATAGCGAGGAAAAACACACAAGACTACACGAGGAAGACGGTATTCTCGGCATCGGCGTTTGGAAGCGGGCATAGCAGGATGGCAGGGACGAATCTTGGGTCGCATCAACTGACCTCGGTTGGCAGCATTTTGCTTAGAATCTTGGGACGGGGTAGACTCAACATCTACATAGAGAACAGGGCGGCTCTGGTCCTAAAAGGATAGAATCACAATCACAATTTTGCGCATCTGAATCAGATTTTTCGTTCATCGACCGAACATCATTTTGTGTTTTTATTATTATCTGCCCTTTGCCGCGATGGTTATATCCGCTGGGCAATCCAAGACCACCACTTGTCGGGTCCTGAGCCGGTTCCGGTGACATTGCCTGGAATAACATCGACATCAACGTCGAACTCGCGCAGCTGGTCGAAGGTGAACTTCTCCGTGCCGTATGCGCCCAACCAGTCGTCGTGCTCCTCGGAGCCAATCTCGTCGATGCCAACACCGGAATCCAACAAACCCTTGCTGCGCGACGAGCGTATCCGGGTGATCTCCGCCTCGAGGTTCGACTTAACCAGCGCGCCAGGCAGCGCCGTGAACAGGTCCGTCTTGTTGGCTGCGACGAGGACGGGGATGGGCGCAGGGGGCTTCGACGACTTGCTCGAGGACGCGCGCTTCTGCAGACCCAGGAGAACGTCGTAGAGGTAGCTGGCGGTTGGCGCGAGGACCTCGTTCTCGCTGATCGCGGCGGCGTCGACCATGAAGAGGATGGCTTTAAGCTTAGACTTGTCTGAGGTGCTGCTGGCAAGCTTGGCCATGGCATAGTTGCGCAGCTTGCCGTGTCCGGGGGTATCGACAAGGAGAAACTTTGTGTGGGTACCGCTGGTGTCGTCGTGGTTGCGGAAGCTCTGAGCCGTCTTGCTGTCGCGCGAGGCCGTGAGCTCGACGGTTTGGGGCCGCTGGCTCGTGTGCGTGGATGCGGGGGCGTCGCCGCGCTCGAAGAGGGTAAGGAGGGCTGTCTTGCCGGCGCCGGCAGGGCCCAGGAGGAGAACCGAGGGGAGGGTCGTGTAGGGTGTCGACTTGATCAGGATGTAGTGCAGCAGGATGGGGAAGAGGAGGACGATGGCGGCACCGATGAGGATGACTGGCATGGAGGGGGTCATGATGAGCTCGAAGAACTCCTTGAAGGAGCCCATCTTGTCGGCCATAGTCGCGGTTTTTGGTGTCGCGTGGTCCAGAGGGGTTTGGAAATGTGCGGTGACGGGTTGCTCCCCTGTTGTGGGATACCCTGCGAACGGACGACTGGGGGGGTTGGCGATGTTGAGTCGTGGTCGTTGACAGATTTCCAGAAGAACTCGCCAATGCTGTTCGTCAGTGGAGATGACAAGAGCGCATGTGGAGCTTTCCCACGTCAATGTCCTCAGCCACATAAGACCCATTTTACAGACGAGGCTGAGGCTGCCGAGGAACCCGCCTAGTCAGGGTCTTGGTGCCAAGCTTTGGGGCGCCGGCTTGTCTTTAGCCAATCACGGCTAACACGGCAGGCGGTAGTGGGCTCGCCTTTGTCAGCTCAGCCTCGCTAGTCCAATTTAGGGGGAGTGTCTCCGGTGATCCCCTTCTTACCTTGAATTCCCCAGTCTTCAACAGTTGCCGGGCTCGAGAGCTGACGACCACGTAATTTCGCCCACTTGGCTTTCGGCGCCCTTTCCGCCTTTTCGACTGTGGCCCTTTCGTTTTTTATCTCTTCCCTGCCTTGTATTCGTTTAGTTTCTTGTCTGGACCGACTCCTAAGCAATGCGACGCTAGGTCCGAGCCTAAGTTAATCCTCCGAGCACACCTTGATTCCGCCGTCATCGCATCTCTCATCCACGCGTCCTCCTCAAACCCGATACATCGCAAGGCTTGACGTGCGAATGCCGACATCGATGGACAAATCTACCACACCAGGCAGCGCTGCTGCTCCCTCCGTGGCCCCGAATCAGCCAGCCAACAAGACGAGTGCCGCTGCGCCGACACTGAATAATGAGCTAGAAATGGGGAAGATTGGCGGCGACGCCCCGAGCGCGGAAAATGACATTATGCAGATTGCAAGAGTGGGAGACGTACCGGCCATGGAAAAGCTCTTCGAGTCGGGAGAATACGATGCGACATACACTGACGATGAAGGGATCACACCCTTGCATGTATGTTGCCGTCTTACAGTCTCGCAATTCTTTGTACGACCGAGGCTTTGATCACATAGTACTGACAGCTTTCAGTGGGCAGCGATAAACAACCAGTATGCCATGTGCAAGTTTCTCATTGACAATGGTGCCGAGATCAACAAGAAAGGAGGAGAATCCGTCGCGACACCCCTTCAGTGGGCCGCCCAACGATGCCACTACTACACCGTCAATCTCCTCCTGCAACATGGAGCCGACCCCCTCATCACCGACGCCCAAGGCTACAACACCCTCCATATCTCGACCTTCAATGGCAACACCCTCCTGCTTGTTCTCCTCCTCCACCAGGGCATCCCCGTAGACGTGCTCGATAGCTACGGACACACGGCGCTCATGTGGTCGGCCTACAAGGGGTTCCCGCAATGCGTCGACCTCTTCCTCCGATGGGGTGCTAGCGTCCACACCACCGACGAGCAAGGGTTTACCGCGCTGCACTGGGCGTTAGTCAAGGGCTCGCCCGCTTGCATACAAAAGCTGATCGAGTACGGAGCGGACCGTTTCGCGAAGACGCAGACCGGCAAGACCCCTGCCGTGACTGCGAAGGAACTCAATACGACGGGCGCGTGGCACAGGGCCTTGAAGGAGTGCGGGTATGATGAGGATGGACAGCCGATCGAGCCGCAGTTTCCCGGTGCGCGCTTCCTACGTCAGGATAAGAGGGGGTTCGTCACCAAGTTCTTGTTCCTGTGGCCTTTCCTTCTGGTTTGGTCTATGATCACGATATTAGGGAGTATGCCGGTGTATGCTGGCGTGTTTTTCGCACTAGTTGTTGGGTACGGGCTGCAGTGGTGCGCTCAGCAGGTCATCGAGTTTGCGCCTCCTGACATGAGACACTTCCACAGAACAGTAAGTTGCCGACTAACTGACATTGGGACCTTTGTTGACAAGATTAGCCCTGGTTGGCTGGCATCTTTGCTGCGTCATTGTTCTGGGTCGGCCTGAGATGGCTGACTACTATCCTGCCTGGTACAACGGGCTCATCAGGTATGTCATGGTAGCCTTGGACGTGTTTCAATTGGCGCTGACATGATCCAGACGGTACCGGATCTCACTGGTGGTTAAACCTGGTCTTCGGCGCCCTCCTCGGACTCTGCGCCTACTTCTACAGCGCCGCCATGCGATACGACCCGGGATTTGTCCCCAAGATGAACGGTATCGCTGAGCAGAAGGCTGTCATTGACGAGCTTCTGAAGCAGTGGAAGTTTGACGAGACCAACTTTTGTGTTACTTGCATGATCCGGACTCCTCTTCGCAGTAAGCACTGCAAGCGGTGCCAGAAGTGTGTCGCCAAACATGATCAGTGAGTCAACATAAACCCCTAGTTAAGGACGTTACTAACCAGAATAGTCACTGCCCTTGGGTCTACAACTGTATTGGTGTAAACAACCACCGCCACTTCTTCTTGTACCTCATCAGCTTGACTTTGGGTATCATCGCCTACGACTTCCTTGTCTACTACTGTAAGTACTGCCCGTCTGTGCCTTAAGTTCTTTGCTAACATTGTAATCAGACTTTTCCGACATGTCGGGTAAGGTGTCGGACACCTGCAATTTCCTTAGTCCTAGTCTTTGCAAGGTTGTCAACGCCGACGGCTACACGGCAATCCTCACCGTTTGGGTCACTCTTCAGCTTACCTGGGTTGGTATGCTTCTGTTCGTCCAATTTGTCCAAGTCTCTCGAGCGATGACGACCTACGAGAACATGTTCGGTGTCCAAGATGGCTCCCTCACCTCCGCCTTCACATCAACCGGAACTCCCCTGGATCCGAATCACCCGTCCCTAACGCCTACCGAGACAGCTGGAGGTCACGGCCATGCCCACGCTCACAAGCACAAGGGCGGTCGTCTCCAGCAGTGGGCTCGTCTCCTGGGCGTCGATCCCTTTATCGAGACCATCCGCGGTCGTGGCGCCGCAACCCAGAACAAGCGGAGAAAGAAGAATCCCTACTCCAACGGCTGCATGGCCAACTGCCGCGACTTCTGGTGCGACCCGGCACCCACATTTGGCCAGCGCGAAAACGGTTCTGCCATTTTGGGTGGCGAACCCATTAACTACACGGCAATGTACGAGAGTCCGAGCTTGATGAACATCAGCAGAGGACGGAGGAGAGCTGGTGGTTACGAGTCTGTCACCGCTGCTGAGGAAGTGTAATAGAGTATTCCGATTATGACGATGATGGTCTGAAGAGATGATTATGGGGGCTCGCTACTTTTTCCATGGCTGGTGGGGAAAACGTGGTGTTTGTCTTTGAGCGACGACTGCTTTTGGAAGAAAAATTACGACGAGGCGAGATGATGTTTCACAACTCATGAACCGAAAGAGCGGCGTGACGGGTAGAACACCTGCATCGCTCGCTATATATTAATTTTGGGTATATGTAGAAGTATGACCTCTATATAGGTGTTTGAAGAATGGGAGCCTCGTTATCTACGTGGTGAATTTTAAGCTCGGATTCGAGTGATATATGTGCCTTGCTGTGTTTTTATATTTCGTGCTTGCTACAGGTCAGATGCAATGTAGTTCAAGATCTACCTATGTCGCTATTCAAGGAGCTACGGTCCAGTCTTTGACGAATGGCCTCAGTTGACTTTGCTTGCCGTTTAAGATCAAAACATAAAGTCAACCTGTCAGAGGCTGGTGCCGTACAGGGAGTTGGAATCCACGGTTACTCTGAGGTTTAGCTGTGACTATTTAGCATTCGAATCTGCCTCCTCTAATCTCAGCTATAGCTTGCTAAACCTTCTTTTATGCTATACCGGGTGAAGTATACTCTTTCCCTGGGTGGGCCAGTCCAGGGCTTCTCTAGTGCCCACCCGGTGCTCGGCCGGACCCCTAACAAACATACTTTGAGCAGCAGGTAAGAAGAGCTTACAAGTCACAATCATATCACGCCTGAGAGACCATGATTAGGAGGTCATCAGGGACCAGATCGGATCCGAGATAGATAAGAGTTAGTAGGCGTTGCTGTTGTCCTGACCACGTAGGCTACCATCCCGGCGGACGAAAAAGGGGTAGGCCTTTTTCAACAAGTTGTCTGACATCCAACCGCCCTGGACAAAGCTGCGTGCTGCTTTTCATGTTTATAAAGGCGGAATTAGCAGGAACAATAATTGAATTTACGTGCTGCAGTGCATTATTTTTAGAACTCAACTTCCTGGCTAGTATGTAATGGCATTCTGCAGCACCAAAAAAAAAACCTCAAAAAAAAGACAGAAGGACGATCATATGAGTCAAGTCAATCACCTTCAAAATAATAGGGGTATGTTGATCGCCATCTTGAAGACGAGAATGCTTTGCAGCACGGGAACCTGGCCGAAGTCACCAAGATCAAGAGTCTGGTCGTCTGATTGCAGGAAAATAGAAATATTTAAGTTGCGAGCACTGTGTAGTCAGCAACAAAGAGCAAGCGGTTTTGCTGACCTCTTATCAGTTGTGCCCTGCTTGTGGTCGTTCACTGCGGATAAGTAGCCCGTACTTCGAGACTACTTAATGGAGAGTCGTCAATGGGAGGGATGCTGCCAGGCAAACAAGCTCCCGGGAGCCTGAACGCCCCGTCCGATGGCTACTATAAGAAACTTCATCTAGTGATGCAAAACGTTCTGGGGAGTGACCCTAAATCCAAGCAGTGAGTTAACTCTAGAACGGAAGGAGCTTTGTTGATACTGAAATGAACTAATTAATCATGGTGTTCTCGTACCGGACCAGCACCTTCGATCTCCTTGAGAATCTCTTGCGCGCGTCAAGTATCAATCATCTGAAGTTGCTGGCAGAAAGAGTTACTTGGAAAACAACTGAGGGCTCCACACTTGTAAAGAGGAGCAGTCGGTTCCCTTCTTTTCATGTCTATCGAGACTGGCGACTTGGGGTGTGACCCTTACCGAGGCCGAACTTGTTCATCGGCTCTAACATCGTTTAGACTTAATCCCACTGCAGCAAACTTAGTTCACACGGTGACCCATAGTGGGATCCGTCGGTAGAGGAGCAAACAGTTTCCCGAGCCGTCCGTATGGGACAGAAACGAGAGGTTGCAATGTAGGTATCAGTATATTAGAAGAGGCAGGTAGTGTGGAGCAGGTAAGGTACAATAACTTGTGTGGGCGGGTCATTCCTCTGACGCCCATGAGAATATTATGGACTTACGAAAGATGACAAAGTCGTTGTGAAGTTCCTGTTTGATGCAGCCTTGGCCATGAATTTCGGGGGCAATCGGAAGCAATTTTGGGATTTCATAGCATGATCTCATACCTTCAGCAAACCGTTGGCAGGATCTACATCTTGTCCTAAGCTGGGCTCCAGCCCCGAGTCTTAAAGGACGGACTTTTTGGCGGAGTAACTTTGCGAAGTTGGAACCACTATACCCATTCGCCCCATGCAAAAAGGCTGGTGATAAGTGAGAAACCAAACACTGAAAGTTTCCGAAAACGCCGAAAACTCTTTATGACTAACCATTGTTCGTCTCTCCGGCGTTGTACTTGCATAGGTGGGCAACAAGCTTCCCCTCCTTGTAACACAAAATCCCGTATTATTTGCTCTTTGAAATTAAATACCTGGGCATTGGAAATCAAGGGCGTATCCATCGCGGACGCCGCGGCCGGCCGCGAGCATGACCGCCTTCTCTAAAATTAATTTAGAAAGGTTTGCACTAACAAGCGATTACCTGGCTGCCGAAGGCCTCAGGATGGCTCGAGTGAACAAAAAGAATTTAAGAAGGTCTTCGGGAGACTCTCATGACTGATGAAGAGTCACTCATCGATTGAAGCTCTTTCGGGCTTGATAGTTTGTTTTTGGTCTTAAAGATATTTTACGATGGCCTTATCGTCCCTAACTCTCATAAGTCTGCTGCTGGGCTTTGCGGCTGTTGCATCAGCCGACCCTGTACCCATTCAGAGTTGTGACAAAGTTGTAAGTCTGTCTGTTTTAAAAAGCGTGCGCCCCTCAAACAACGCCACTTAACATGATGTCCAAAGTGTCGAACTCTTCACCGTAAGTACTCCGATCAGGTCCTTCTCAGAGACCAAACCGAGTACACCTTGGAGAAGTCATCCTTCTGGTCCACAATCCAGGGAGCGGCTTCTCCCGCTTGCTTCTTTGCCCCTTCGAGTGCACAAGAGGTTTCAAATGCTGTCGTTGCCGCCCGTAATGGGCAATGCCAATTCGCGGTCAAGAGCGGCGGTCATTATTCGTTCGAGGCTTCCACCATTGATAACGGGCTCGTCATTGATCTTGCTCAATTCAATCGGACAACCGTCAGCAATGACAGAAAGTTTGCCATTATTGAGCCTGGAGCGAGATGGTCCAGCGTCTATCCCGTCCTCCAAGATTATAACCTTACTGTGCCCGGCGGCCGGATGTTTGGCGTCGGTGTTGGCGGTCTTACCTTGGGCGGTAAGTCTTTAATTAAGCCTGCAGACATATGATTAAAACATTGACACATTAGCAGGAGGTATCTCGTGGCTGAGTAATCTCCATGGACTGACTTGCGATAACGTTCTTGAGTACGAGGTGGTCCTAGCCGATGGCCAGATCGTGACAGTGACCCCCACAGCTTACCCCGATCTGTTTTGGGCTCTTCGTGGCGGCGGCAGCAACTTCGGCATCGTCACCAAGTTCAAGTTCAACGCCTATGAACAAGGCAAGTTATGGAACGGCAACTTGGGATATTCCGGCCTTGCCAATCTCTCTGCCAACGCCGCCTTCGCCGATTGGGGCAATCGCCTGGTCGAGACGGACCTCAAAAGCGGTGGCGTTCTCCTCTGGGATGCCAACATCGACAGTTCGCCTACTGGCACTGCAATTCTGACACATTCGGACACATTCGTGAACGGCACACATCCAAAGGCTTTTGATGGGTTCTACGAGGCCGGTCCGAGCAGCATCTCAGCAGGTAACGCATACCACGCCGACATCGCTGACGGGCTTGTCTTTCCTGGAGGTGTCACCCGCAATTCTTTCTGGACAACTTCCTTCGAGCTCGACGCCGAGATGATGCAGACTGCCTTTGACATCTGGAACGAAGAGTCCAAGCCCATTATTTCGGTGGCAACCCAGCAACTGCAGCTTCAGATATTCACCCGCTCCCAAATGGACTTCATGAAGACAAATGGTGGGAATCCGACCGGTATGGCTGGTCAATCTCGACCTGTGGGGTTCGTCAACATTGTTGCCATGTGGAAGAAGGCCGAGGACGATGAAACAGTCTATCGAGTACAACAGCGCATCGAAGACCGAATAAACGCCGCTGCCAAGGAGAGAGGACTTTACAATATCTATAAGTACACTAACTACGCCAGCCAGTTTCAGGACCCCTTCGAAGGTTATGGAAGTGTCAACAAGGCGCGCTTGTTGCAAATTGCGAAGAAATATGACCCCGAGGGTGTCTTCCAGACATTGGTCAGCGGAGGTTTCAAGCTCACTCGTGGTTCCCAGGAACTGTAGTCCATTGCGGTATTCGGGAAAGGGGGAGATTTCAATAGATCCGCACCATCAGAAACCTTCACAGACTCCGTCCGTGATGTGTCTCGCGGCTGCGGTTCTCTTCCATACTCTTTCTTTCTCTTCTTGGAAGCTTGGTGCAAGTAGAATGTAAAAACCCTGGGCTTGATACTGTGACTAACACTTCACGGGCCCATCAAACATAAAAAGAAAATGTATATCACTACGAAGAGCAGCATATATAGCGATCGGGAAGCAGCTTTATATTTGTCGAAGTGGAGACTTAGTGAGCCGAGGCTTTTTTAGTTGCATATTGAGCATTGTTTCTTAAAGAGGATCCTACAAGAACGTTACACAAGATGTCGACAACGTACAACATACATCATACAGTTCACGTCAAAGTTGGAACAGTTAAATTGAAGTAGAAGCGGAAAGCATTCATGTTTCCATCTCAGCTAGGATATATACGGACCAGTTGTATGTGTAGTAAAAGGCACAGAGGCCAAGAAAAAAAAAAGACAGTTTATACATGAAGATCAGCCTCGCATCGAGACATGACGAGATGTGTTATTCTTAGTTCAGCGTTTACCTGAACCAATACCATCAGCCTCGTATTTTAAGCCAAGGCCTTGGCGATGGCAGTGTAGGCCGCCTTGGGGTTGTAGTTGGCATCGAACAGAAGAGGGCTGTTCGAGGCTCTCCAGCTGTCGGGGTCGCGGACACCCCAGACGGTGATGCCAACACACTGGGAAACCTGCAGACAAGCCTTGGTAACAGTGGTGTAGTCATTGGCGCTGGCGCCAGCAATGTCAAGCTCGGTAATGGCGACCTCCTTGACACCACTGCTGGCGAGGGTCTGAAGGGCACCGAGGATGGTGCCACTCTGGCCGGCGCTGAGGTGGGTCTGAGATCCTACAGTGGGAGAGTTACATTAGCATCAACTCGTCGACGAACGGGAAATGATGTGGGCGGCTGAACATACCAATACCATCAATGGGGACACCCTGGGCAATCCACTGCTTGACCTTCTTGGCCATGCCCTGGGTCTTTGCGTAGTTCGCCTTATCGAGGTTATAGTCGTTGATGTAGAGCTTTGCATTGGGGTCAGCTGCCTTGGCAGCCTTGAAGGCGATGCTGACGAACTCCTCGCCAAGAACGTTAGAGAAAACGGAGGGGCGAAGAGTACCGTCCTCGTTGAAGATCTCGTTCACAACGTCCTAGCCAAAAAAAATCAGCACCAGTACTTTACCAAGGCTACAGGGACTTATACTAACCCAGTGGTAGATTTTGCCCTTGTAACGACCAACGACGGCCTTGATATGATCCTGGATGACCTTTGTAAGAGTTGCCTTGTCCTTGATGTTGTTGACATAGCCGGCAAGCTGAGAGTGCCAGACAAGAGTGTGGCCGCGGATCTTCTTGCCGTTCTGGGTGGCAAAGTCCACAAGAGTATCGGCGTTAGCCCAGTTGAAAATGCCCTGGGTCGGCTCGATCGAGGCCCACTTCATCGAGTTCTCAGGCGTCAGCTGGCCAAAGTCCGCCTTAATGATGGCAGCATTCTTGGCGTTGGCCAGGAGGTTCCTGTCGCCGATGGTTCCGAAGTACTGCTTGCCCTTGGCCTTGAACAGCTTGTCGAGGCTCTGAGAGGCCTGCCTCTCCTCGAGCGGGGCCGCGAGGGCAGTGATGGGTGCCAGAAGACACACGAGGCTAGTAGAGAACTTCATTGTTGATGATTGAGTGTATAAAAGGGCTCAAAAGAAATGAAGGAGTAAATGAAAGAGTGAATGAATGAATGAATGAGTGAGTGACTGTGGGTTGGTGAGCAGATGCGAAGAACTCACTCTGGACAGTGGACTTTATATATAAACATGTTCATTGCCTCCACAGCGAAGTGGAAGTTCTACGAAATACCGCCAGTCCGTCCTGAAACAACAGAGCTGCTGCCGTCTGGTTCGCATATATTCGACATCTTTGTCATTGGGGTGTTTTTTGCCTGGCACGAGGTTAAACGAACCGCTCGCGTTTACCAAAACCGGGGCCTCGGCCGATTTTGGGATGCCAATTTCGGCAGTGACAGGCCAACCATTCGATCAACAAAAGGGCACTTTGGCTACTCTCCTACGGCGTAATAGGTAAGTTCAGCATCTGGTCATGTATTTGCGATCGAAGACCCACAGCCGAGAGGGATTTCTAGACTTGAGTGGCGGAGATTATGCGTCTTGGGTACAATCAACAGGTCGTGTCACTGCTGAGATAACCGTGACAGCAGTCAAAGGGGTCGAACTTTGCCTGTTACCGCAGTAGTGGGGTTAAGCATACTGGTTAGGCTAGTGTTGTCAGAAACACTTATATTGCAATATAGCACGTTGCAACCAACACGGGTAATCATGGGGGCCGTGTCGTCCCACTGTTCTTCTCAGATAGATTGCAAGCAATTACTAGGGTGACTGAGAACGCAGTGATTGGTGGGTGATTTTGAACATTGGACATCGAAAAATTCGCGAGACCCGAGTTTTGCGAACCTCGGGTTTTCAAATCTGACAGATACCATTCATTGGCTCATCGATTCTTGGCGGAGAAGGCCCTGAAAGCTTGTTGTGACCAAGGCCGTTCTTCATCTACATCCCTTCATCTGCCAATGTCTCTGACGAGCCGCATTTTCACACAGGAACGACATCTATGTGCTGTGAATATCCTCTTAGGCTCTTGTTGCGTGTGCCTGTCTGCATACAATGCTGTTCTACGTATATTGGCTCACTTCCTTGCCGGTGGACCGAACGCACGCTTCATTCCCATTCCCTTTTGCAATTACTGTACTTGCTTTTTACGTGCCGCATTCATCTGCCAGCTTCGGCCCGGTGAGGTTCAGCCTCGACGGTTCCTGCAGGCCCAGAGATGCGTTGTTGCTTGTCACTTGTGCTACAACAGTTAGATGGGCTCTCTCCCAGTCGTATGGCGGACATTGGTCTCAAATTTAGCGATGGTCTTCTTGAGCAATTCTCAGGTTCGTCGCAAAGTAGTGACTGTCTGAGAACTGAACTTGCACAGGTGATTAAGTTTTCCATCTTGTCGCGACAGGGCGGGAGATTCAGCAATAGAACATAGCTGCCATAGTGTCACAGCCCCATGTGACCAAATATCTGAAGCCTTTGGGTCCGCTTGGATCAGTAGTGTAGCATGCGAGCTTACGCGCAGGACCATACGCAGAGTCCCAATCTTATCCGCACACAAGCTTTATTTCGTTACTTGGCGTAGGAACGGCGCTTGCTTTCTCTTGGGCTCTCGGGATGATGCAACCTATCTCGCTTGAGACAAGAGACGAGTTTGACATTGCTAGAATAGTCTGAAACTCTTCGGAACCACCGATGCAGCCGGACAACGTCGGAGATCACTGCGAATAAATGCATCAATCATCTGCTCACGCCAACGAATCTCAGTGCAACAAGCCCTTTGAGCTCTATCTCGGCGCTAACAATCATCACTCTGCTACTCTGTAAATCAAATGAGTACTGAAAAGGGTCACATCTACCGCGGGTATTCTTGGTCAAATTATGTGCCTAGTAGAATACTCGAGACTGCCAGGCAATGAGCATTAAATATATTCAGGAGAACTGCCTGTGATTGGACGCTTCTCTACCACAATTTCTTACGCTCATGAGTGCAGCCCTCTATGCCGGCCTTGATTATGACCATCTTGAACAGCCTGTGCACATGAAGCACCTGACAACCTCTGTCTACGGCTACTTCGGCAACAATTTTCCACCTACCGCACCCTTCTTCGTCTTCTGCATCACATGGCTGATAACAACCGTACGATCAGCCGCTGTAGAAGCGGGTCACGATCTTCCGGGTCAGCCGGTCGAGCGGGCAGTTGCAAGGGACTTGAATTCGTGTTGCGGAGTTGGCAGATGCTGCTTTGGTACAGGTGCAGGTATCTTTGTGATGCTAGTTGGAGAGATCCGCAGCCATGAAGCAAGTCCTTCATCGCCAAGCCCATCTTTCTGGGGTACATTGTGAGATGCCACACATTGACCATATCACAGAGCGGCTACTGGTACTCCTATCGAACTTCCAACCTGGCGGATTCTTCTTCGAATGCCAAGAGTCGAGCACAAGCTTCCTTGGAAGATTAAATGAACGTGTATCCCTGTTCGAATGAGCTTGTTTTCCCGTCCGTATGGAAGGAGAGCATCGCACTAAGCTGCCGGCTAAATCGTCGACAATGGAGTCGCCCAAGTTCGCCCCACCCCTCCCCTTTTCAACCCGACCTGTCTGTGGGGTTGCGACATTATCGGGTTCTACATAGAGAAATCAAGGGCTTTGGTGCCGTTTGAAGTAGAACGACGGAAGAGAGATGCTCACACCGATAACCTGATTTAGTTCTTTGTCGCGGATAGTGTTGACGCCTTCACCAACTCACCCGCAGTATAAATACACACAAGCCCGACCAACTCCTCCCGCACGTCGTAAATACCAGACGTACGGCAAGGCTTGGCAGCGCTTGCTTCCCTACACAGCAGTCATGAAGTTCGGCGCAGTCCTCTCCGCCTTGGGCTTGGCCGCCGCTGCTGCCGCCGCCTCGCTCCAGCAGGTCACCAACTTCGGCTCAAACCCTAGCAACGCGAAGATGTTCATATATGTTCCCGACAAGGTAGCAGCTAACCCCGCTATTGTCGTCGCTATTCACTACTGTAGTGGCACCGCAAAGGCCTATTTCAACGGCAGCCCTTACAAGACACTGGCTGATCAGAAGGGCTTTATCGTTATATACCCTGAATCGCCTTACTCCGGCACCTGCTGGGATGTCTCCTCTAAGGCGACTCTGACCCATAATGGCGGAGGCAACAGTAACTCTATTGCAAATATGGTTACTTACGCCCTGGACAAGTACAAGGGCAACAAGTCCAAGGTTTTCGTTACGGGATCTTCATCTGGTGCCATGATGACAGTAAGTTAAAAGATCTACCCACCACCCTTTTCAAAAGTTCAAACGCGATACGAACTTGTCACTAACTACGACAGAACGTCATGGCTGCGACCTACCCTGAGCTCTTTGCTGCTGGTATTGTCTACAATGGCGTGCCTGCGGGCTGCTTCTACACGGGCTCTGTCAACGGCTGGAACAGCACCTGCGCACACGGTAACGTCAAGCAGACCGCCAGCCAGTGGGCCCAACAGGTTTTCAATGCCGACCCTGGCTACAAAGGATCACGCCCGCGTATGCAGATCTACCATGGCAGCGTTGACGCCACCCTGTACCCGGCCAACTACCAGGAAACAATCAAGCAGTGGTCTGGTGTCTTTGGCTACAATCCGGACAGGCCCACAAGCTCTAAGCAAAACACGCCTCAGACTAACTACCGCACCGATGTATTTGGTGATCACCTTACAGGTGTCTGGGCAGTTGGTGTTGGACACACTGTGCCGATCAGGGGTGCCGATGATATGAAGTTTTTTGGCCTGTAAGAAGAGGGAAGCACGGCGGCATGATGACATTCTTGGACATGGTTTGAGAATTATACTCGAGCCAGACATTCTGGTTGTAAATACATCTCATGATCCACATGGAAGGTTCAGATTTGGAAGACATGATGGACTATAAATGTAGATCATATACATGTCTGTGCTGTTTGACGGCTAGAACCGCTATGCATATAACACCTGTTTTACCTACAGAACCTTAAGACAACATCAACAGTTCTACTATACGACTAAGTATTTATTCCTATCAGTGAGGACTAGGGTCCTGGGCATGCTCATAAGTTTGACTTGTAATAGTGAGATGATATGTGCCAAAGACCCTGGCAGTCACCAAGAGCTGGAGCACAAAAAGAGTGAAACGTCACGATCAGCATAATTGCAGGTGGTTCTTTCATAGTTTTCCTAAGATTTGGCCCAAGTCTCTTAGAAGGTAGTCACCCTACATTTTTAAATAAATACCTGTGTCCCTTGAGTTGGCGTAGCGCTAATCTAGCGCTAATCTACTTCAATAGTCTCTGTGTGTCATAGGTGATGCAATTAGGTGTCTACTATCATACGAATGACTCGATCTATTCAGGAGAAGACGTTGCCTGTCAATTCCCTTTGAACACAGACGTTATCGGCTGCCCTGCACTTCAGATCTAGCCCGCATAATATCATTCGGCCACAACATTAATGCAACTTTACAGTAGCGGCGAGACTAAGCAATCTGTCATGAATTTGTATAGGAGGCCTTTGCCGTTGCCCTCTCAACTTCAGCTCGAAGAGGCGTTCTAGTCGAATGCTGTAGGCGCCTAGCGCCCCGTCTTGACTTTTTGTCATGAGCCAACCACACCGGCTCCCCAGGCATGACTAGCAACAACACAGACGTGCAGGTCTGTGATACGGGACCAAATCCTGGAAGAATGAAAGATTGAATGGGCACGTGACGGGTTGTTAGTGGTTTGCTATCATACATTACAGGTCATAGAACTTCAGGAATCTTTCAATACTCTGGTATAGACATAAAGATTAAAATGGTGTATCCAAGATCTTAGCTACATATATCACTTTGGAATTTCAAAAAGCGATTTGCTCAACAACCAAAATTGCCATTACATTGATCGGTAGTCGTAATCTCAGTGATGTGCCCGACTCAACTTCTGATGTCATTGCAGCGGGAGCAAAGGCGTGATCGGGTTACCGCAAAGATTCCGCGGGCAATCTGAATGTCTGCCCTGTAACACGACGCTCATAGTCGGTGTCTCGGGAGACTATTGGACTTGGGAGGTTGAAAGGACTCGCCCAGGAGACGCAACTAGTTCTTGCCGCGCCCAACAACATGCGACACAACCGACATAAACGCTTCGAGTCCCTTGGGGAAAATACGCCAATTTTCTACATGGTTTGACGGTATGTTGTGCCATCGTAACACAATCACGCCGCCAGTGTATCTCAGGTCCTGTGGAAGCCGTTCAGCCAACTCACGAAACCAAATATTTCATAAATTGTAAGTTGCCGGTGCCCCGCTTAAGTGCACACCACCGTATGTTAAAGTTATCAGAAGTCTCTTTCAGCACACCAAGGCCATCTTGGTGCCGATAAACTTGATTTGCTGTGCTCTGCCCGGCGCCCAACAAATCCCAAGCCCGCCCTCTAATTGAACGCTGGAAGGTTCGTCCAACATGGCCTCCCGGTCCCGAACTAAACATGCTTCGACGGGCCCAAGCGTGGCTTTCGTGGACGGATTCTTTCCCCGGCGCGGAAGACGCTTTCCAATCCCATGATTTTTTGATTCGACATTGGCATTTCCCCGTGTATAAAGCCCAGGAAGCGCCCCGTCTCCCCCGCACGCACGGAGGGGTTGATCGATATCGGAAACATCCCACGAAGCCGAGCCCCCCCTCATCCAAAAGCAACATCATAGATCGCCGACACGGCAGAATCCCTCTCACCAACGCAGGTTTCACCCCTTTGTAGGGCATCGTCACAACCTCAACATGACACCTCCGAAGAGAGCACTCATCGCGGTGACCTCGGCTCACGCCCCGCTCTACCCCAAGGGGCAGGAGACAGGTATTCTGCGCCCTCACCCTCTAACTACCAAGACTCACCCTTGCTCTCCTTCACACCATTCCACTCTTACACTCGGCACCCTCCCCTGACGGCCGTTTCCTCCCGCCCGCTGAGCCGCTTCTAACCAGTTTGCTCCCAACCGCAGGCCTCTTCATCACAGAAGCCCTCCACCCCTTCAACGTCTTCAAGGAAGCCGGTCTCGAGGTCGACCTCGTCTCCGAGACCGGCACCTACCAACCCGACTGGCTGTCCCAACAGCCGGACTGGCTCCCGGAGAAGGACCGGAAGGTTTGGGAGGACCACTCGAGCGAGTTCCGGTCCAAGCTGGATAAGCTGCAAAAGCCCGGAGATATCGATCCGGACACGGTGAGGAGACCCACCGCCCTCGAGCAGTAACTAAGGTAGGACGGAAAGGAGTGTAGTTACGATTTGCTGATGAGTGGCCGCGACCGTAGTATGGAATCTTCTTCGCCTCGGCCGGGCACGCTTCTCTGATCGATTACCCCGATGCCCAGGGTTTGCAGTCGATCGCTTCAAAGATGTACACCAATGGGGGCATCATATCTGCCGTGTACGTGGAAATTCCACTCAGCCAACCTTCGCCCACCAGCCCCCCTCCCCTCCTCTTCGCATGGGCACCCTCTTGTTCTCACTCGCACCATCGACCCCATCTTCATCTCTCCACCTCTGTTCACTCTTCCCGTTCGCGCACTCACATCGTGGCGGTAGCTGCCACGGGGGCGCCATCTTCCCGGGCATAATCGACCCCTCGACCAACAAGTCCATCATCGCCGGCAAAAAGGTCACCGGCTTCACCACAAAGGGCGAGGAGGAAGAAGGCGTCCTCGACACCATAAAGTCATGGAACAGGCCGACGATCGAGTCATCCGCCGCCTCCGCCGGCGCAACCTGTGAGTCTCTCCTCTGGCAAACACCCTCTGCCCTACCAACTCCCCGTATCTCTTCCTCCTTATAGCCCGCCCCGCACCTCTTTGGCGCCGCGTCGCATCGCCTATCCCCGACAGAGCCACCAAGACACATCCCAAGAGAGAATAGACACGCTGAACGCGACCCCGCAAAGATGTCCCGCCCCCGGGCCCCTGGGATGCCTTCACATACACCGACGGGCGCATCGTCACGGGCGCGAACCCGGCCAGCGCGCACGTCACCGCCGTGGCGGCCGTCAAGGCTTTTGAGAAGCTCTGAGGGGCCACCCCCCCTCCCATCTTCAATAGAGGGGAGGAAAGAAATTGGAAACAAAACAGCGAGTGGAATGTTGTTGAATAGTTTACTCTCCCGTATTCAATGGAAGAAAAAGGGAAAAGAAGGAGAAGGAGAACAAAAAAAGAGAGGAAACCAAACCTCCCAGAAAACAAGAAACAATTCGAAGCAATGCATTAACTCCCCTCGGCGAGGCAGCGGTGTGCTAAACAAGTAAGCTGGTATATATATGAACGTTGAAAATGATTTACGTTCAAGTAGCTTCGCGGGATTCGAGGGTATCACTGCCGATGGAAATACGATCGTCGAGAAGCACCAACGTTTGAACCAGCCCGAAAAGCACGCCGGAGGAGTCGAAGTTATGGAGAAACATGAACCAGGCAGGAGTTGATCATCCAGTTCGACATATTAGTGGTTGGGTAGTAAAAATGTCCGGACCGTCAAAAGTGACGAACACACAGCTTCAAAAGTCAACTTCAGTGATCCCCAAAAACATTCACTAGGAGCACTTTGGACGGCATAAATGTTTGAGCAATGGCAGTTGTTTTTGTCTTCCCATGCTACCCTAACTAACCAAGCCAAATCAGGCCGAACGCTTTCTGCTCAAGTGACAGCGTCGATCTTCCCAACGCCCAGTGTATGGAACCGGTACCCATTGTGACACGAACGAGTCAATTCTTCATTCTCAAGACTCAATTCCCTCAACTTTTATCCATCCCGAGGCCTTTGCCAATCCGTGAACTTCGGCCGCCCTGTCAATGCAGCACGGTACAAAACCAGCGCAAATGAGCAAGACGGCTGAGGTCGATGGCGGGCAACTCGAGGCAACGCCCATATTGGGGTATGCGCAACGTATTGTAAATTAGGACATTCTTTTGTCCCATCCCGAAAACCCAGTCCATTCCGACAAAGCCAAATGAGAACCGTATCCTCTAGAACCTCCCGTATCGTGTGCTGGAGGCCCTGATCCCCTCGACCACACACGGAAAACCAGACCGAATGAAAACAAAAACAAAAAACAAGATAATTCGACGAGCTAGTAGCGGCCGCTGTTGAAGGTCAAGCAAGAGTGAAGGCGAGAGCGAATTATGCATTAAAGGAACTCCTTGTATGCTGTTCGTTCCTATGTACCATCCGTGAAGAGAAATCGTTCCCTCGACACTGCGTTGAGCTCATCAAGTACGAGTAACGAAAGAAAGACTGAGAAAAAAGCAAGGCTGTTTTTTCCGTTGACTCCAGTATGCCCATCGTATGCTTGGGAGTGTCGTCGTCAAATCGGATCGAGGACCGTTAACTGTGAAAACTCTTTGAACGCCCCGCGATGCCATGGCCGTCCCTGGCCCTTGGCGTCGAAATGCCCATGAACGCCATTGACCGAAAGATGAGCTCAAATTTTTTGACGAAAACACAATCGAGAACCGTCGAATGAGGAGGCCGCAGAGGTGATGCGGTTATTGAGGAGAGAGCGGCGCCGTGATTAACCCCTAATTGCTGTTGCGGCATGAGTCTCCGTGTTGAATGGAAATCGCTCCTGCAGTTGCTGGGCGTATGGAAAATCATTCGGCGACGTACCGGCGAAAGGAAAGCCACCCGCCGAGGCCGCGGGGGAGGCAGACCTCAATGTCGCTGGGGTGGAAGCCTGACTCGGACGTTGGTTTACGGGCCGTTCGGATTGCATGGTGTGGTTGAGTGGAGATGAGGCGGGTGATGCACCGTATGATCCCAGGTGCTGAAAGTAGGGGTTGGAGTCGCGGAGGTGGAAGGCGTGGTGTTGCGCCGGTCCGGCGTGTTGAGAGTGGTAAGCCATACTCGGACTGCCGTTGGAGCTCGAACTTGTGCTGTTGGAGCCCCGGGTAGCGAAGGCATCGTCAGCTCCATCGAACTTTCCGCTTCTCAGAGTGCCATCTTTAATCTGCGGACTAGACTGCTTGGAGCCGAACTGTTGAGTGCCAAGGTCAGTACATGTTTTTTGGGCTGATAGCAGGCGATCGTTGAGAGTCGGTGAAAGGGTCGGGCATGGGTGACTGTTGACCAGAAGTACGTACAAAGCAATATTTGTTGACCAGCTCCTCGTACGATGACGAGGCAAGGGAGGTGTTGGGAGAGTCGGTGCCAGGAACAGTAGGTTGCACAACAGGCTTGGAGACAGCAGGAGCACCTCCATTAGCCACTGGAGCCGAAGCAGGCTTGGTCTGTTGAGGCTGCTGCGGTTGCTGGGCAGGAACCTGGATCTTGCGGTGACTCTTCATATAGAGACCATCGGGGTTACGGTCCTTGACCATCGTGTCCTTCGCGGCCTGGACGGCAGCAGTGAGGGAGGCGCCGAAGTCGTAGCGGTTGGCAAACGCTTGACCGCTGGGGGCGGACAGCCGGCTGGAGAGGTTATCACTAGCCAGGTTGCCGGTCGACTTATTGACCTTCAGGCGGAGCCCCGCCGTCGGACCTGACTCGCCCAAATACTCGTGGATGGGCTGTTCGAAGTTGAGCTTAGTTTGGTTGGGGAAGTCATCGAAGCCGACGGGCATCGACTTGGGCTGAGAAGCGGAAGCAGGGCTAGAACGGCGATTGCTGCGGGGAAGCGCCGGCCGACTGGCGGCGCCTTGCAGGCCACGCTTGCCGTTCTGAGGGAGATACTTCTTGCGGAAGTCAACTTGGAAGTTGGTGCCGTTGTTGTTGTCCCAGAACTCCTGGCCGTTCACGTTGTACCTGGTGCAGAAGAAAAGCGTCTTGGTCTCGAGGTTAGCCAGGTCGGAGAGCTTGATGGTGAACGTAAAACGGTCGTGGGCGACGGGTCCCTCTTGGGGGCGGATCTCGTGCGAGTACTCGGCACCAACCTCCGAGGTCGTCTTCCAGTAGTCGAGAGTGAATCTGCAGGTAACGGATTTCTGGAAGGCCAGGTTGGCAACCGCGATGGAGCCCAACAGGTTCTTCTGATCGGGCGACAACCATACTCTCTCGAGACGCACAGGAAGGGACTTGCGGATAGGGGTGTCGACGGGGTGGTTTGCCGTGACGATCTCCCACTCGTAGGGTGGAGTCCGGGCGCCGCGACGTTCTTCTCCAGGGAAGGGGTACTCGGTGTCACTGTCATAGTTATCGACCGGCGAAGACCCAGCGCTGACAGCGAGCGGCCTATCAACCTGGAGGAAATGTCGAACGTGCTCAAGATGGGAGTCGAAGTGGACTGCCTTGGAGAAGGTCGGCGTGCCAGGCATGCTGGATGGTCTCCGGCGAGCAGATGCAGGTCGAAGAGCAGGGCGGACGAGTTCGCCAGACTTCTTGCGTACCATGGGAGGCTTGTTGTCGAGGTTGTTGTTGCCGTCCGAATCCGACTCGGAGCCGGTGACAGAGACAGGTTCATAAACAATCCTGGGCTCGGTGCTCGATCTGGTGTGGTTGACGCGGCGGGCGACGGTCTTGGCGAGAGCATCCAGCGAGCTGGTGCTAAAGCTCGTAGGTAGGCCCTCCTTGGGGAGGTCGTCGTTGGTGATGAGAGCCAGGGCTGGCTGCTCGAGCTTGGAGCGTGTGGGCGACGCGTCCCGGTGAACGGGGATCTGGCTGATGGCATCCTGGAGCTCCTTCAAGTTCTCGATCTGCCTGCCCCGTTCTGCGACGTCCTCCTCTTCGCTGCCCGAGTCTGGCGGGGAGATGATAGCCCCCTTAGGCATGCCTCGCTCGTCCGTCAGCGGGGGTGGTGATTGCCGTACGCTGCTGCTCGTGGCCATACCCTTCAAATCGTCTGACGTGCCCGGGGGTGTCGGCTGGTCGGAGGCGCCATTTGTAGGAGCATCCGTCGCCGCCGCGGGTGTCCTTCTGTGCTTTGTGAGGTATGACGCAGATCTCGGTAATGAAGGTCTCGGGCTGGACTGAAATGATGAGCGACGGCTGACGTCGGGCGAGGACGGTGCTGAGCTCGCGGGCGACCGGCTCTGGGAAGGAGGTGTGTAAGGCATATCGAGTGCCTTTGATGTGTGGGAGAAAAGGGTTGTTGATATAGGTCGGATTCGTGCGCCCGGCACGGTAGTAGTGGAGTCTGTAACGGCTCAGGAGGAGTGGAAGAAATGCAAATTGGTATCAATTCATGCGAAAAATTAGGATGGGTATGGACGGAGCGGCCGAGGTGCGACGGAGGGCGGCTGGTAGGAATTAGGTTTTCTGTGTTATTGAAAGGTTCTTGTCAGCCCGGTCCCGGCCATAGGAGGCTTTTAGGATAATTATGCCGAGTAAGGAAATCGGTGGCGGAGCATGTAGATCGGAGATCGAACTGAAGGCGAAGAAAAAAAGAAGCAAGGAAAATTAGGCAAAAAAAGAAGGTGCGATTGATCGAAGTGGCGCGGGATGCAGAACCCCACGGTGAATGAAAATAAAAATAAAAGACAAGGACACACGCAAAGGAAAAGAAGAGCGAGACTGAGGTGATGCAAGAAGGGGAAGGAAAATATGAAGCAATGACGAAGTTGGTGATTTTTTTTTTCTCGGTGGTTTTTTATGATTAGGTGTAGAGTCGTGGTTGACCACTTACATGGATAGGAGAAAATCCCGGCGAGGCGAAGGGCGACTCAAGAGCTTTTTGCACTGGCAATATTCCAGCAACAGGTGCAAAAAGGAACTCTTGTTTGCTACTAGACGAGGAATGTCGGTAGCTGGGGAGGAGGGTCCCGTGGAGATGCCGTCGAAGTGGGTGGAATGCAATGACGAGCCTGGGGACGGGGGCGAGATGTTTCGCACGAATCGACCGAAGGGGCCGATGGAGGGCGAGGCGAGGGACGCACGGCAAGGTGGCTTGCGACGTTCGTGGGGATCGTGGGTCGAGTGTGTTCGGAATTGGGAGGAACACGGGGACGGGAGATGAGAATAGTTGGGTCTGAGTCGGAAAGGCAGAGACCGGCGATAGCGTGAACTATGGTGGTCAATCCTTCCGGGCCTGGAGAGGAGAGAGCTATGTCGATGACTCTCTTTTTTTTCCGGTGCGTTGGGTTCCTGCTCTTGCTTCTTCTTCTTCTTGTTTTCTTCAGAGAGGGTGGTCGTCAGGAAGAGAGAAGGTGAAGATCTCTACGATGGACGACGAGGAGGATTGAGAAGTTGGTGGTGGTTGGCTTTGGTGTTTGGAGCACACAAAGATTGAGAGAGAGCAAACTGGTGGGCGGCTCCGGAGGGGACGGAGTGGTTTTGAATGGTGAGCCCAGTCCCAGTCCCCGAGCACTGCAGCGCTGCTCCCTCGTCCAAGTCAAGTTTCCAAGTGCAGCGCAGCAGCGGCAGCGGCAGCAGCAGGTACCGCTTCCAGCAAAAAGAGAGGGTGGGCAGGAAAAAAGCTACCAGACCGTTCAGTCCTGGTCCCGGCACCACCACACTACCAACACACTCACACCCACACCCCAAGCGCGACCAGGACCAGGATCTGGGAGGGTGAGTGGGTGGGTGACTGAGTGAGAGAGCGAGCGACCGAGGACTGGACTGGGGTGTGGTGCTGCTGCTGCTGCTGCTCTTGGTGCTGTTCCCAGGCGGCGGAAGTCGCAGTAGCACGTACCTGATGGTCAGGAGCACCCCTGCAAGTGCAGACGACGGCGAGAAGGGGGGGAAAACCACCACCACCACCACCGCCGTCCACAGTCCAAAGGCCCCCGGGGTGGGAAAGGGCGGGCGTGGGCTGGTCGGTGACGAGGTGTGTGTTGAGGAGGCGAAGTACAAGATGGGCAAAGGTGTGAGGACGAGGAAGGCCGGGGTGGTAGAAGGCTGGGGTGTATGGCGGGTACTGGGTGTGGTCCGAGCAGAATCCGAGCTAAGAGAAGGGGGGTGTGCGTGGAAGGAGGGTGGGAGGGGGGTGTGGCAGCCAGATGGGAGAAGTACATAACAGAAGAGACGAGGCGAACGCTGCGTGGGATAGTGGCACGGAGACGGCAAGCCGGGCGGTCTCGACAATGCTGGTTGCGTTGAGGAACGAACTGACCGGCCGGTGTTGGTATCTGTCTCTTGTCCACCTCGGCCAGCAAGCATGACACGTCCAGAAGAACTCGGTAGAATCGCTAAAGCTGCTGCTGAGGAGGACGCCGGGTACACTACATACACTGCGGTCGAATGAGGGCACTAAGTCTGCATGTCTACCACCACCACCACCAACACCAACACCATGAACATCGATGCTACTACTGCTGTCGGTCGTGGCCGCGGCCGACGGTGAGAGGGGGGACGGACGACGCGCACAACACGACAAGCGTATTCTCCTGTAAGCTACTTGACAAGTTCAGAGGTCACGTCCTACGCATCAGCAGTAGGTGGAGCAAGGTCGTCGTCGATGAGAGCAATTGGCGTGGGCGTGATGGTGGTGTACCACCGTAGAAACGTTTCATAAAGAAGAATAATAAAAAATAATAAAAAAGGGCGAGAGAGACAGAGACCGAGTACTGTGTAGAGGCCATCAGAGGCCGGCTGCAGTCACCCCCTCCGTTGACATTGGTATTGGCACCTCTGGCAAATACAAATGCCACTCACAAGTGCAGTACAAGTTGCAACTGGCGCTCGCTACCTCTGGGCTCTGGGCAGAAAGGATGCGGCGGCAGGTCCGCTGCCTTGCTTGTTAGATCGGGATGTGGTTGATTCTGTTTTGGTTGGATTCGGTCTGCTCTGCATTCTGGTTTGTTGCCTTTCTGAGTCCCCGGAACGGATGGAGATACACGGTCAAGAACGGGGTCGGCGTGGCATGGCATGGCATGGCATGTCTGTCCGGATGAGCACGGCAGCCCAACGAGGGACAACGGCAGATGTCAATGGCGAGGCGCACCTGTGAGGAGATGAGAGACAGTCTCCTCCTCCTCCTCCTCCTCCTTCTCCACGCCCAGGGTTTTCGGTTTGGATGATGCTACCGGCACCGTTGCGTCTCCTCCGGTATCTAGATTTCTGGGTGCGGCCGAAGAGACGTTGAGGTTTCCGGTAGAGTCAAAATCCAAAGCAGATCAGCGATGACCGCACCCTGGCCATCCACATCCATCCCTATCCATATCCAGCTCTCCGCAGACCCAGTAATACCCATGCCCATCACCTGAGGATGCCGCGCCAGCGTCAAGTGTCAGTGCCGAGAGCAGGCAAGCAGAGAAGAATTGAAACATGAGGTGGCCGGAGCAAGGACAGGCGGCCCTGGGCGGGGGAACAGCAACGCAAGCTGGGAAATCATCAAGGTTCAGTACAGGTGAGTACGGACGGCGTGGAGAAAGCGAGCAGGAGTAAGCAGTCCGGTGTTGAGCTGCTGTCCCTCCCATGAAGTATCCGAAGTGTCCACGTCTTTTTCGGTCAGGACGGACTCGAAGAGACTTGGCTAGGGGGTTCTGGGCGGGCGGGAAGGGAAGAGGCAAGAAAGCAATGGCAGACTGGAGAGCCAGAGATGGCCACGCAGCAAACACTCGCCGGCGGGCAATACGCAACACACACACACACACACACGCACAGTACAGGAGACAAGCGGCCGGGCTTGATGACGGACAGTAAAAGATCTTTGATGGGACAGTACGCCCAGTGGGGCATTCCTTCTTTCTCTTTCGCGAAAGAAAAGAAAAAGGTGAGAAGGTGGGGCTGGCTAGTCTACGCTAGCAGGGGGAGGCGGATGTGTACGTACCGACTGGCTCGAAGCCCAGCAGGAGGAGCAGGGACAGGGATCCGAGCCGGTTTAGCGTTGGTGCTGATTTAGAATGAAGGTCCCATCATTCTCTCATCAAAGAGCATGACATCCAGCGGCTCTAGACAGGCTCGAGACTCTTTGACTATCGAGACTTGATAAAACCCAGTACACCCAAGAAGCTAGTCGGCGAATCAGAGTGGACAGATCGCGTACAGCACTGCAGTATAGCCTGAGGTTTCCAGTCTTTTCCGCCTCGCCCAACATCCAGTGGTTTCCATCTACCTACTTACTAGGTATGGTATATTCCTCTGCTATCTGGCTTGCAGCAACACTGCTACGCTTCATGAATAAGTGTGCCGTATCTGTCGAGTTGAGGAGCAATGCAACGCTGAGAGTTGTCGGGCTGGCCACCGCCCATGCCGTGTGGATGGATATAGACTTGGCCCCATTGACCATGTCAATGTCTTGCTTATGCCTCTTCGTCCCACGTACGGCAGTGAAGCAGTATCAGGTCTCGTCTTGTTTGCAACAGCAAACCGAGGAGCACGACACCGGACGGGGAAAAGCGAGTCACTCTCTCACCGAGAGTGTCCAACCGCCGCTGGTTGAGCCGACTGAATGCGACGTGCGATAGCATGCGATACCTACCGTGCGATGCTCGTCAGCAACTGTCACAACGCGTTTGCGGCTCCAGGCGGGCATTTGTCTCTGGAGCGCTTGACCCCGAAACCTCGTGCTCCAACTTCCTTCTCTTAGCCTTTTCTCAACAGTCTCTACAGGTGTCCGCACCATGCTTTCGCTTATCGGACCCCCGCCCAACCTCCAAGCCGCCGCCGTTTGGCTTTTCGTCGACATCATCTGCCTTCACCCTGTCTCGCTTTTCCCGTTTGCCTCGAGGGAGAAGGCGATGCTCGGCTACCATTGGGAGGCCCGTCCATACCGGGCAGGGCAGTTGGCAGGGCGGCCGGTATAAGAGGTGCCGTTTCCATCGTCATCATCGAGCTGGGGACGGAGATTGTGGCGTTTCTTGTCTCTCCATCTCTCGCTTGCCAGGGGGGCGCACTGTACAATTGACACAGTCCCACCTAGGCAAGCAACCGGCAGGGCAGCAGCAACGGCAGCAGGCAAAGGAGACGCAGGCACAGACGGGCCAGGCATACGGGTGCGAGTTTTGGAGGCAACGGCGGGCCCTGCCCTACCTCTTGCCCTGCCCTGCTCTGCTGCTCCTTCTTCCGGAGTGACTGCACACAACTTGCAATACCTTGGCCCCCAAGGAACGGAGAGTCCTTCCAGATGCGAAACAACCGCCCCAGTCAAAGAATCTTCCATTGCCATTTCGCCAGGCGCAGATGGAACAAGCGCGACTGGTGAGGCCAGCGGCGCAGAAATAAAGCAAGGAGACAAGTCTCAGAGAAGGGTTGAGGAGCAGCATGATGTCATTGCTGGTTCGAAATGTCATTGGTGACATGTGCACCTACCATCTTTCGTCCCTCCGCTCTTTCCAGCTTGGTCATTGAGCCACTGGGCTGCTTTCTTCTTGGGTGCGTGCTTGCCTTGCGCAAATCATCGTGAGGTTCCATGTGGGGGGAAAGGGGGAGGAGAAGAGCGACCTGCCAGAAACCCGGACCCGAAATGCCACTGCCATCTCCAACCACACCACGACGTGGCCCATGACGGGTGCACGACACACATGTACGTGTACACTGGGCCTCGCTCGCTCCCTTCCTTCTCCATTTTCGCTCCATTAAAGGCAGGGTCGCTTACATCACCTTCCTGCGTCAACTTATCTCGACCACCACGACATCGTCGTCTTATCTGAAGCAGCCCCGTATCCATTCCGTGAGGAAGGTGTCATTGTGACGCTGGTCTGTCGAGGCGCGTCTCGGTCGCGTCTCACAGTCAGCATGCTTTCTTTTTCCCTGTTCCTTTTTTCCCTTTTTTCTTCCCTAAATTCTTCGTTTTAGTTTATTTTATTACCTTCTCCCACGCTGCTTGCTTGTTCCACCAACCCTGCTCGGAATGCCCTCGACAGCCGCAAGCGTTTGGACCGGTATGGACATGGACACGACTCGAACAAGCGTTTGATACCGACTCCAGTCCTGCGCAGCGCGAACCTTACTGTTGGGACAGCCCAATTGAAGTGTGCGATATTGGCCCGCCGTTGACACGCAGCGACAGAGAAGCCGCCCCGGGGACCAGTTCTGATGATCTGATCGGCGCCCGTATTGAAGGGCCCAGTCTATAGCGTAGCAAAGATATGACAATGACCCCCGAGGACTAGGCCAGGACGAAGCGAAGCGGAGCTGGAACCAGCACTCGAGACACTGAACAAAGATGTGGGCGGAGGGCGGAAAGTAAGTGGGATGCGGTGCAAAGACCTGTTCGGTCCACATTCCGCCTCTTTTTGTCCACATTCCACACTTTCTCCAAAGTCTCCGCAGCGTGCTCCGGAACTGTTCTCAACAAGGACGAATCCATGCCAAACGTCAAACACATTTGCGAAAAGCTTCATTTCTCCCACGCCATGCTGTTTGCTTTGGCGGCTACGGATCTGGAATGCCAGAGGGAGCAAAGCCGATCATGCAGATCAAAGACTACGTACGGGAGAAAAGGTCGACCTGGGGAGGCAGCATCGGTCAGGGTCAGTCAGGTGACATTGGCTCCCTTCAATGGATGCGGGTGTCGGTGCTGATGTTGATGCTAATGCTGGCTGGCGCTGATGTTGGCGCTGTGTGTTACCAAATGCTAAGACAACGCCAACCCGCCGTGCCACGGGTGACTGATGATGGTCTATGGAGGTGCGTGAGTGAGTAAACTGTCAGTCAGCGCCTCGGCCGGGCCAGTGCGGGCGAAAACCAAGGGAACGACCGATGCCGGCGCCAGCATCAGCACCAGCCATCACCGTCACAGCTAGCATTGCATTGGCATGGGCATGGATGGCACTGATGCCGCTGTGTAGAATGTGTCAAGAATATTGAGCCCTCATCAACCCTCTCTAGCTGCAGCCAGGCCATGACGGCCAACTGGCGTGGTATGCAACATTGGGAGACAACAGGTCACCAATGGCGGTAGCGGCGTGAAGAATTTTTCCCGTCAAAATGTCTCATTCTCCCAGCCAAGAAAACGGTACTATGAAAGCACAGCAGAGATCGAGACCATCAACGAGTCGCCAGAGACGTCACGGAAATGGCGCATGCGCATTGCCGCACTCTATTTGTCCTGACACTGCCGACGGTTGCATTGGCGATGGCGATTTTCTTTCAATCCCACCCGAGTCAACCGATCAAGCAAAGATACGCGATCAATTCCCAACACCCGCTGTTGCTTCGCCTTGCATCGGCGATGGGTAGAGTTCTTCTTGGTGGGAGAAAACTGCTGTCTGCAAAATGCCTTGTCAACGGGAGCGTAACAGAACATCCAAGTCGCAGAGCAGGGGAAAAGTGTTTCGATTGGGGTAAGAGCAGGCACCGCTTGGGTCGTTGAGCGGCTCAAGCAGGCGACCCCCAAGACCGACGCACGCCGAGATAGGATGAGGCGCGAAAGCAAGAGTTTTTACGTGGCCCGCGCTTTACTCCGTCGCCGGCTGCGGAGGATTCTGACTGGCCGCCTAGACGCTGGACCGACTGTGGCTTCCGGAATACTCGAGAGTCAATGAATACCCATGTCCTTTCTTTCTGGACATCCGCGGCGCAGTCCTTCTCCTTGTCTTGTTTGAGGCTTTTGCTAGATTGTTAGCCCCATCATGTCCAAGTGGAGCCACCGTATAGTAGTGTTGGGGACAGGCCGGAGTGTGTGGGCTCTCGCTCCTGCACCGCTGCACCGCAGTCCGCGGCAGCACCGTGCCGCATCCACCGCACCCGTGTTTTGGGAAAAGGGAGACGGGGGAAGGGGCGAGTGGGAGACGTGGAGAGCACAATTGGATCTGGATGACTGAGCAGCAAGGGGGACGCTTCGCTCAATGGGGGAGGGAAGGAACCGGTGTCGGCCAACCAGAGAGAGCCACCGGCCATTGAGGGAAGGAGGATCCAAGAGTGTCATCGTGAAGGAGGCAAGGACCTGGTGATGTGAGTAGGGAAGGAAGGAAGGAGGGGCAGGGGGATCCACTCCATCGACCCAGTCTAGCCTCTCTCTCTCCCAAGGTAGGTCGTTTGCTGTCTTCCTTCCCCCCCACCAAAAAAAGAAACACGCGCAAAGAAGCTCCCCCCATCATCAGAAGAAAGTGAAAAATTCGGCGAAGTCAAATTCCCGCTGCAACATCAACATCGCCCGCTCCGACCACTATGAGTCTGTGCTCCACCGTCCAACTCCCCTCCACTCCACCCTCGGCCACGGCCGCACGGACTCTTTCGACTGTTTTTTCGTGCGCGGAGATGCCGCTCTTGTCCTTATCCATTATCAGCGGTACCGTGTCACTTACACATTCTGTGCGGCAATGGCTTCGCATGAGCTGCGCTGCGTGGCACCTATGAGTGACCGTCACCGCTACAAACCCATCAGGGCGCCAATTCGGACAGGGAATGCCCTCAAACATTGCCCAGCCTCGCCGGCGAAGAAAAGGCATCGCGGTTTTGGCGAACCAGGACAAGCTGGCTTCCGGCAGCGATGGAAGCCCTCCAAGAACTCTTCCGGCCATTGCAGTCATCTATCCATTCCATCACCACACCCCGTGATGAGTTGCATCGTAGCTCCTCACCCATCGAAAGATCCTTCCATTCGATGTCGACTTGCCTTCACCATCGCATTCGCTGCGTCAACGTTATGATGTCCCAATCCAACCAAGGCAGCACGGGGGTTTCTTCAATCGGGGGGGTTTCCTTATGATTTTGACACTCATCCGGTTATATATGCTCAGTCAAACATCGAGCCCCTTCACGATGTACAGCTCTAGGATTCCAGAGTTTCGCTGCATGGCTCGCACTTTCATATATCGCGGCTGTCCGTCAGAGTCCCATATGACTTTGCAGCGGCTTTCCACGGATATCGTCGTGCGCGATGTGCGGCGCACGCAGTACGGTCCAGCCCGCGCTCGGCTGAGGACGCCCATGCCTGCATTCCTTATCTGGTTGATGTGCGTGCGACCTTTTCTCCGAGCGCCGACCGCCGGGGGAGACCACAGGATGCCCGACATTCCTCACCTCCGTCGTCGCCGGATCCATGGCTGTCAGAATTTCTTGAAACTTTGGTCGATTTACGCGTTGGCAACCTCCACCAACTCGCCACCTTTACAACAGCAAACGACGAACCCCGAGCTCTGTGACAGCATACGGTGGGGATATCTCCGTTTTCCAATGCCCTCCACATCTCTCCAGGTCTTCACTTCAGGCCTGTTCCATCCCCAGGCCTTGCCACACAGAGTCGATTTTGCACAGAGCAACAGGCAGTCACCGCTCAGCCCGGCCGTCGTCGCCTTGAACAGAGGCTGTTCGCCTCCGGCCGATGGCTTGCGCGCAATGCAGCCATTTCTCAGATCATCCAGTAAAACGGAACTCCACCAGCCATGTTCGACGTTCCCACTCACATACATAAAGTACTTACATTCATCCGCATCCACTTCTACGCTCACCTCCGGTATGGCGCACTCACAGCATGCATATGGCGCATGCAAGGCATGGCCGTCCCACCTATGATAACCCCGAGTCGCAGGGGCTGCCCACCGGTGATGGAAAGTACATGGCCTTGCTTGATCCTCAGAGTCCACGCACGCCACAGTCCAGTCCAGTTAAGCCCCTCTCCTCATCGGCAATCATTCACCATGTATTGTGTCATGGTTGCTGTCAAAAATGTCTTTGTCCGCCGGGAATTCGCTCACCCAACCTCAGGGAATACGACATGGGTATCTTACGATGCAAGTCCCAACTGGACTTTGTCAAACCTGTGCAGAAAACCCATCGACATCTGAAAGCGCCATCAGCCGCTTCAGTGGGGATTCGCTTCACCAAGAGCTCCATCTGGCTGAGCTTCTTGAAATCGCACTAACACCTGCCAATCCACCTTACCTTCGCCCCCTATCAAAGCATCTGTCAAACTATTACTCACAGCTTGCATTCTGGGGAAACATACGCGAGGGTCTTTCGCCTCTCGCCTTATCGTCCCAAGCGAGAGCCCACTGTATGACATGATGCGCCGATAATCACATTGCTCATCCAGCGAACGCGCATCCCGCCATGCATGTTCTCACCTTGGCCTCGCGGTGAATGGTTGCCGCTTTGCGCTTGGCATGGAACCCCGAAACAAGGGGACGGGAATTATCTCACCCACCGGCAACCCTGATGTGGCTAGAGCCAGCGATTTGAAGGACAGTAGGACTGCATCTCAAGACAAGCGCCGGCTTAGCGTCCCTACATTGTGGTGAAAATTTGCGGTTGCTCGCCTGTGCACCATCAACCATGCACATCTCGCACCGTTGGCCAGCACCACCTCCCGCAATCGTGTCTCATCGCTTCTCGTTATCTCCAGACTCGCTATCCGAAGTGTCCAAAACGTACGTTGTTTGCCCCTGATTCGCTGCGCATCCTGGGTGGTCCCTGCCACCCTCGTCTGGGCCCTCCCATCAATAATATTGACTTCGGCCTTTGCTTATGGCATCTCGACAAGGATCATCCGAGCCCGGCGTCAGTGAAGCCATTCACAGACAAAGCACGCAAGCCATGGTGCAAGCCACAATTGATGCAAAACAAGACGGCGGGGCGAGATTCTCATGCTAGACCGAATCGCAGCGGGCGGGAGATCAAGCAGTTCAGCGGACTGCAAATTTGAATCCATCGGCAATTCGGACGGTCCGCCGTCTTCATCATCGCATCCGGACTAGGAGCGGCACCGAGAGCTTACAGTACCTCCTCTCCCGACGATGACGGTAGGACGGATCAGACTCAGCTACTCTGAGAACAGTCCGATTCCAAAAAGGGGCCCGCAAAGCTACTGATGGTACCACCAGTCACGCACCATGGCACAAGGACAGCCAAACGCAGCGATGCTTATTACATCGGGAGCCACCTACTACTGCAGCTCGACGGAAGGCATTGCGTCAACTTTATGGGAATGCCAAGTTGTCGCCTTTCGACACATCTGTCACATCAACCGATCTGATTTCGACGTGCTGGTTTGGCGTTCATCTCGGAACTTGGTCACGATAAGGGTCCCTTGGGCTAGTTTCCGAAAGCGGACCCGAGACGGAGTTCGAGTTAAGACCTCGTCCCGGACCTCAGGCCGTGGGCTGAGAACGCGTTCCACGTCGAGAATACGCACCCATCACATCCATCTGAGATGGTGGTTGCCGCACCACAGCACACAGCCTAGCTGATTATTCCAGAAGTCCCCTAAAACCAAGAGGACCCTACCGTCCATATTATGTGCAGAGGACCCTGGAGCCCTGCAGAGGCCGGCTTTCGGGGCTAAGATCGACGCAGAAACTGGATCCAACGGCTTTGGATACGGGAATTCTTCAGTTGTTGTTTGGCGCTCTCTTGCGACTGCGGCACCGCTGTCTCCATGATCGCCGGTACACTGAACGCATGCCAACACGGATCAACATCATGCCCAGAAAACAAAGCGAGTGATAGCAACTGATTGCCCAGTATTCGGTCGTGATGGCAAATCTGCCGCGTTGCACTGGCAAGGCGCAATCTGTCCTTGAACTATGCTTCACACATGGCTTGGAACCTTCCCAGGGAGGGCCTTGGCCAGTGCGAGCAGTGGCCTGATGGTTGACTAGCATTATCACATCATCCAATGTTGAATTCTTACAGCTTTGGAGCACCGGGGATTTCTTGCCTGACACCTGGTGGACCCGGCCCCCTCAGCTTTCATGCTGCCATGGCGTCCGGGTTTCTGATTCGTCAGTTTGTTCTGTTCAGAGCGGATCGATGGCTTCAAAAGGAATGAACCCAAGACCAGCATCAACCGAGCGAGGGACGGAAGGGAGGATGGTTGACCTAAGCTGCGTATTGTCACCTCTTTGTTTCCACGCGACGGCGTCCACGGTGGCGTTCTCTTCCCCAGACAGCAGCCGTCTCCTGTTGTTCTCCAGACACCGTTGCCGACAGGGTTTCAGGGAGGGAGCGAGGATGATTTCAGACGCCTCCGTGTCACCAAACTGACTCTTGCAACCACTCCCTCCCACATCCCAAGGCATTGTCGGCACGACTCTCTGCGTTGTCGGACCATCGATCTAGATTATAAATCGATGCATCGGCGACAATTGACAAGTCAGAGAAAGGTGGAGGCCGTGGTTCAAGTCTGGGATTATGTCATTGTAGGATGCGATCCTCATGAACGACGTCGAAATCTGGAGATGGAAGATCATGTCGTGATGGATGACGGTCTCCGGCAGCAGATAACACACAGCCAACCACGACTCGTTCACCGACGGTAGTGTTCCGATGGGACGGTGAGCCGAATGCGGAATGAGGTGAAGGGGGATGGGACGAGCTACATGTTTGGCACACACCCACCGCAAACACAGTGCGGATACGCCAGGGTTGCGACCGTGTATTTTCCACAAACGGAGCACTGTATGGATATGCCATGCCCCAATAAGCATGCTGGAGTCGCACGACATTCGCGTGCAGGGGAGAATGTGCATGTGTTTCTGCAGGTCGGGCTCGGAAGAAGTGTTTCAGTCACCTTCCATGGGCGACGGGCCAGAGAAACGGACACAGCACACCACTCGTACCCTACCCTGATAGTCGAGAGACCGAGACGCCAAGTCAAAGCTGTCATCAGCGAGAGCTTCTTCAACTTGAGTCAGCTTGGCGTCGCATCGACATGATGAAGAGAGTCGAGCGAAAAAGTCAACGGGCGGTGAGGCTGGTCAACAACCATCAAGCAGCTTCTCCAATCAAGGACACCACCTCGCGGATGAGTCGAGACTGAACTGAACCTCAATTAAAGTTTGGGGAGAGGCTTGATCCACACTCGGACCTCAGCCGGTGGAGGTAGGTATAGTAGACGGCGGAAAGCGACGAGACAGTCAGGAATCGTTGACAAGACCAGGGCTCGGCTACCCAGTCACTCCCGGAGCGCGTCAGCTTCCGGATCATCCGTGCTAGGCAGCGTCAAGGGAATGGTCTGGGGCAAGGCTTGTCCTTGCAGCCGCGAAGGTCTAGAAAGCTGCCCTCCCCCCCCCCCCATGTCTCAGCCAATCATGCCTGCAGCGCAGCAAGTTGCCGTTGGACGCTGATAAGTGATTGGACGGTCTTACCTCTTCGACAGGCTTTCTGCCTATCTGGACGATAAGGGAATCTCAGCCTCTGCTCGTACGTGTAGACCACCTTCTGCAGCTCAACAGCTTACCTCTGGTTGATGGGCGATGTCAGCTTTTGTTGAACGTGAATCCACGATGTGTAACGGACGGGAAAACCAGAAGTTCGGGGGCGTACAACGACAAGCACAATGAGAGCGCCAGGAGAAAACGAACATCGCAACACACCTTGAGCACACGGCTTATCGAGGCGGAAGTCGCTGTGCTCCGCACTTTAACATTCAAGGCCAGCCTGCGCAATATGGAAGTTCTGGTCCGTGTCCCTCGAAGACCAATTGACCAATCAGACCGGCGTTCGACGCCATTCAGTTTCTAGCACGGCTCCCATTTGACATGTCGCAGATGGTGGTGTCGGATGCGACCGCACAGCTGAAGGTTTCCTTGGTTGTCTCCCAAGAGTCCGGGGAAGAAGAAGTAATCACGCCAGAACGGTGTGTTTCGCCCAGAGGATTGTGCCTATCTCAACACACCACCGATACATCATGCATCATTTATCTGGGTGCAACTCTGCCACCCGCGCGCGCGCTATGGAAACCGGATCCTATCCGACTGACTGCCTTGTCACCCCGCAACTTCCGAATTGGATCTGAGGGCTAGAGTAGGGTGGCCCCTGATCGAAACTCGCCAGCTTCGACGGCCTACAGACATGTCACGTATTGATTCGGATGGCACGGTTGTTTGTGGGGGAATGCAAGCAGTCCTGCAAGAAGGCTCACGGGGTCAATATCGATTGCGCCGCCTCCGTGCCACGCCCTGGGCAAAGGCAAACAGTGATCGAAAGCTGAACAAGTCATGACGCAATGGGGTCGGGGGCCAACACGACGGTCGTCAATTTCCCGCTAATAAGGCTCGATGCGAGATGCGGTGCTCTCCGGCGCGTGGGGAGATCGTGATTACAGACGTGTCGTTTCGTCGTCGTCCTGGCGCAAGGGGCACAATCGCTGTTCGGTTTCTGTTCGTCTTCAGGCACAATACCACAGGCTTGTCCGCTTCGGCCACCCTCCTCCTCTTCTCGCGCCGTGCCACGGCCCATGGGAGCGCCAACCCGCGTGGGTCGCGACAAGAGGTGCCCCACGACTCTCCGGATAACGCCAGCCCAAATGACCGGGACGGATGGATTAGCAAAGAAAAAGGTGGGATGCTATTCTCCAAGCAAACCCGGCATTTTGGTTTCGAAGCTGCGACGATCAGGCCCGAAATGCCACTCCTCGGGGCCTTTTCGTGACACGGGTAAACCCTGATTTCCCTCGCGGTGCGGTGCATAGGGTCTTGGAGGCTACTGTTTCTTCCTCTTCTGCCACCACTTCACCAGCCTACGCAGTAGTCCTGTCAGGCGTGACTAGAAGAAGGTGCAGTGCATTTTCGACCGCAGCCGTCACTGGCGTGTACCTCCTCGCGCGTTAGGGACTGCGTCGAGACCTCTCGGTTACGACGTGGGTTGGCAAGGCATCTACTATAGAAAATCGACCGATGATGAGCCCCACTGATCTGCACGAGGTTTTACCAGGACGAGCTAGGATGCTGCCAAGTTTTGCACGCGAAGGCTGCAGGAGTGTGGCCCTCATCAGATACCAAAAAAGGCACATGGGGCGCGGTATTGCAGGCATGGCGTATTTGCTCTGTCTGATAAGGCCTCCTCCCCATGGCCTTCGCTTGCGTAAGTAGCCGTGACCAGAAAGGGCTGCCGATGCAGAGAGGGGTGGAATTCATCAAGATTGGAGGGCATATTGATGTCCATAAACTCAACATGGAAGACCACGGATCCATTGGGCAATTTGGACTCCGTCTCCGTTGTCAGCTGCAGAACCGCATTCCACCAGCGCCGGTGAGACGGCGATGATGGCGTACGCATTCCCACGTCAGTCGTTCAATAACGAACGGGCGCGGACACGTTTCCCTCAAGGAGCTCAACACTCGACAAGGCCATCATCTGACCCAAAAGCCGCCTTGGCTGGAATCCGGGCGGACCAGGTTGCAGGTGCATCGACAGACAATGGGCTGTTCCTCGATGCTATGAGGCGTCGAAGCCAAGGGAGACCCCCCGTCCCGATGCAGGTCTGTCTTCCATACTGTCCATGGTTTGGCCAGAAGAGAACAAGCAAGACAGGCAAGCAGCCCGCCGAGACTTGTCCCCCGCAGGCTTCAGTGCGCGGAGAGTCAAACAGAGTGCGGAGAAGGCAAACGATGCTGCCATTTGTTGCTTTCGAGGGAGATTCTGCTCCGGAAACAACCAACCACACGTCGGCAAACGCAAAAGCAACGCAGGCAACGCCATCAATCAGCGCAGGCCCCTGACGCGATCTCGATGTACAGTAGCACGTTGCCCATGCTTTGATGATACCTACACGGCTACCTACTCGGACTGGTCTCATCCCATCTCATCACACAACAGACCAGTTCAGTCAAACAGCTTCATATTGTACATTGGCGATGGAGCCATCAACCTTGCATCGCACATGGAAGGTTGTGGACACCAGATGGTCATCATCCCCTGAAAAAGCTCGCTTGTTCTCCTTTCGTATCTTAACGCAGCCATTTCCGGAGGCTCAGTTCAGATCATCAGGGGGAACCCCTCAACCGAGTCCTCTCTCCAATCTCTCTCTCCATCTGCTCCCTCTTTCTCCCCCTTCTCCCGCGTGTCCCCGCAGCAGGCAGGGCGGCTCCTTCACGATGGGGCAAGCGGGCTAGAGACACAAACATGGGCAAAAGAGGCAGGACAGCATTTCAACGCACGAAATCTCTTCACCTGCCTACTGCATCGACATGGGTCGCGCGTGTCGTCGCATCCTGCAGAGGCTCAATGACGTAGTGCCCCGTTTCACGGCCCTCGCCCGTCATCGGGAGTTAACCTGCTCGATCGAGCTTTTCTCTCGTGATCCAGGCGCCTAGGGCTCTTAGCGGTGCGCAGCGCAGGGCTTAAAGTGGTCGAAAGGTAGCCCCCCAAAGCCCCCCATAACCAACCCCCCACCGCGCCGGTTTCTTTGGTCCGACTCCGCTGCCAGCTCCGTGCCGCTGCCGCTTCAGGCGGTGCTGGCGCTGGTACTACAGGGGAAAACCAAGGCCAGAGGATTCAAGGAGAAAGACTACAGGGGCAGCAAACCGCTGTTCCGTGCGCTAACAGCGTCCACAAGAGCCCGCAGTTTCAGCACCAGCCTCCACTTGGGTCTAGGACGGCAGTCCACTCACTACGTACGTTGTAGCGGTTATCAACTACGCTGCCCGTCTTCCAGCGGGTTCCTACTAGACAATGACGGAGAGCATGACCTGGACAACGGAGGAAATTAGTGGACTCTCTCTCTCTCTCTTTCTCCCCCCCGGATAATCTCTCTCTGTCAAACCCTCCAGAGTGGCATCATGGCACAGGCCAACATTGGAGAAGTTGAGGAGAAAGACTTTCATGCCGGAGCTTTTCAACCAAAGATCATCTTCCGTGCCCACTTCAGATGGTAGGAGAACATGGCAACCATGGGTCCCCCCCTCACGCAATGGCCCCTCAAGGACGGATCTAGACCACCAATGGAACCGATCAAAGACGTCTGTCTCGAGCCTCTTCCCGTCTGGGCAATTGAAATTGCATCTGAAAATGGCATGGCCATATCGAACGAACACGAGAGGCATTTGACAAAGCCGTGCGAAGGGGGCATGCACCCCAGTCGTCCCACCCCTCCCCTGGAAAGTCGAGTCTTGGATAATGCAGCACCAGACTCTTCGAAATGAACTTTACTAGGCAGTGAGCAGTGAGCACAGTCTCTGTTGCCAACTCTGCCAACTCTTTCTGCGTTAGGCGAAGTAATCTATCAAGCACAGGCGTTTCCCCTCGCGCTGGATTCGCCTTGTTGACCGCTCCTTCACCGAGACCTCTTTGTCAGGCTTGCCGAGACATACCGCGTACACACCGCACAACGCCATACGCAATCCAGCCCGACAAACAACTAGGCTGTCCTAATCAGGCATAACGGTGACCGGCACTGAAGAGATATCATGGCTTCCTTGTTCTCGATCAGTCCCTTGCAGCAGGATCGTAAACAGAGCTGAACTGCATTTCATGCTCGCAGGGTTTTATGACCGATCATGACAAAACCGAGTGAGACGCGTTACCTCGCCCGGTTCGCCACCCCCCTTTCCAGATATCCGTTGACCAGGCAGGCTTCTTCGAGCCATCTCGCTTGCGTTCCGTACAGCAGCGGCCCTGCCTTGTTTTGGGCCTGCTAGTATACAATATCTCAGCCAGCGAATAAGAAGGCGTCGCGCCTCACCAGGTGCATATCCGCATAGTGACCTGCCTCCCATGTCAAGGTCTGGAGCTTCAGAGAACACAATTCTCGCCTTGCTCACTGTGGCATCACCGGTCATAGGGGGGGATAATTGGTAGGACGATTATAATCCAGCAACCCAACAAGGGATCCATGGCTTTTCTCCGTCTCACATCACTAGGGCGCGAGCATTCGATGCTGTGTCGAGCCAGGAAATATCTGTGTGATGGCATGGGCGCAGCTCTCATGTAATTTACTCGGTAGCCATGTACAACGTCGATGTCGCCCTGTTCTCCGTCTCGAGAGGCCAACTGTGGCTGATCAGGCTTCTGGGCCACCCACCAAGGCACCCCGCGCCTTCGCCATCACCCGCTTCGAGCTTCGGCCAGGTGACACTTGGGGGCTGGGGCAGCTATTCGTCCACTGCTGTGTGTAGTCGAACCAAGACCATCGCCTCCTCCGGCCGCCGTGGCTGACTCGTCTGCAGGCGCTTTCTGGAAGTATCTCGGCTTACTCACTAATATCCCTCAGTAGCATGGCCAGAGTTGCATTACCCAATGGGACGCCCGCAACGTCTTGTCCAAGCAAGCCACTAGAGCTCGGACTGGGCACTCCGAAGCTGATCTCGAAGCAAACACTCGATCAAATAGCGGTGAGATTTCATCTGGTATTTCTTGGAAAACAAGAATATCCTGTGGAAAGCATCTGGTTGGCCAATGTGCGCTGCCCACGGACAGCGTTGGCTTCCAGATCTACAAGATAGAGTTTCGTTCGCATGCCGGTGCCAGCGTGTAAATCACAACCGGCCCACCTTGATGCTTGCGCCGGGCGGACGTCGCCGCGTCGATCCTCGATTGAGGCTCCTCGTCGGCTCCGTTCTCGCTTGCTTGCCTCGCCGTAAGCATCCTTCATCGTGATGTGAGGCACGTGAGCGCTTAACGCTATCGGAAAGTCTCCTGGCCGTGGCGACGACGCCTTCCGGAGCGAACACTCCAAGCTTTCCCAACGGTTAGGACAATGGAAATCTTAACTTTGCCATGCGAGACTACGAATACCCCGGCAGAAGACGCCGCACGCAATCACATTCGCCCGGTTCGGTGCATACTTTTGGGGTCCTGCAGCCAGCCGGGCGCATGAGCTGTTCATTGTATAGGCAGGATGAGGCAGTCTGTAGGATTTGAAGGGCACCACAACATACAGACTGGAGACTCGGTCTTGGTATATTTGTGGGTTGGCAGGAACAGAAGTGGCCGCAACTACGGAATGAACCCGGCTTTCCCGTTACGGGATTCCCGTTACAGGATTCCATGGCCGGCTTCATGCTACTGGACATGCTGTGGTTGTGTTTTCGTCGCGACGTGGTAGGGATTTCGTGGTTTTGGTGTTGCGAAGGGGTCAATGACATCTTGACCGAGGGCTGTGATGCACGGCGTTGTCCTACGGGCATCATTATGAATTGCCGCTGTCGACGGAAAGCTGATCATCTAATGCATCAATTTTTTTTTTTTTTTTTGCAAAGAGGAGTTTTCCATGGACGGCAGGTTTCACGAGGATGCGGTATTGCGATCGCTGCTATCCCGACCCTTCTCGGCTCGCTATGGGTTTGGTCTGTTGCATCCGTCTTCTCTCGTATCTTGGTTGTATCTTGGCCCAATTCGGAAACGATGTTGCTCCCTCTCTCTCTTTCTTCTCACACAACGCACGCCTCCTCCTTCTTGAGATTCTCGAACAAGCAGACGGAAGGGTTCGTTCCTTCTCACTCGGTTGGTGGCACGACATCGAGTATCTCACGACTTTGGACCTCAGCCCGGGAGCTTACCGCCCGGTGAGGTCTTACAGCACAAGCAGCCATCACCGGAGTGAGAAACAGACTGAGCGGGCTTCATTTACACCTTTGTAGAGGTTGCATGCCGCTGAACGTGGCGCCAATAATGAGACAGCGTGCCAACCTCGCATTCTGAGGGTTCGGTGAGGTGCTGCCAGATTTACTTACACATGCAGTCAGACCCCGAGACTCCCGGGAAAACAGCATGGCTCGCTGCCACACGCGCCGCTGTGAAATAAATGCGTAGTCGACACCGTGGTGGTAAATCTTGACCTTAGTCCTACGATGCTGGGTACGTGCTGACTGCTGCGCAGCGTATCCTGGATGCAACATCGTGATGAACCGCATTCGCTAGTCATGATGGCCGACCAGCTTCACAAGGGAATCATGACATACCAGGGGTTCCCACTGAATCGTCGTTGCACGGAAGAACCCAGACCTGGGCGGGCAAAAAAATTTCCCTGGTCTCCTTCCCTGGGCGAATGCTATGCCCGTTGATGAGACGACATTCGACAGCACGTTGCCCTTGTCCAGCCAACCAGCGCCGCGCACCACTACCCCACAAACCTTTGCTGCGACGAAAGACAACGAGGACGATGTTGGAAAAGCTCCGGCGTCGTGCCATGTTGACCTTGCATGTCTGCGGCACCCCGTGGCACGGAGCAACGAAGGAGAGACCGTTTCAGCATCGTCCGTAGCCAACAAACATACATACCTACCTTGCTACCCCAGGTCTAGGTTGGTTTGGGGGGAAGCGGGGGAGGGGGACGCGGCGAGGCGCTAGCACAACTCCAGGTCCCGGGTCTCAAGCACATTGCCCCTCTTCCCTAGAGAGTCGTGCCATGATATAGCGGAGGCTGGTCGAATTGGCTTTTTCTGGGGCCACGACCTTTTGGGCATCGACCAGCCCGCCGCCGCCCGCCCGCAGTCGGCTTGCTTGACTCTCGTCTCGTCTGAGGTTCTGTTAAAGAAGGGGGGGCCGGGTTGCCTCGACGTGGTGGCGGGAAATGCTGTGCTGGCTGGGTTCACCGCTGTTGTCATGGCGTCTGAGTTTACCCCGGACCGGCGCCGGATGGAGGACGAGGAACAAGGAGGGAGGGGCAGTTCGGAATGCGGTGGTGATTTTTGCTCGTCGGGCGGTTCCTGTTGCGGGGTCCACGGGAAGCCAAGACAGGCGATTGCCTTATGCCCGTTTTGGGGGGGAGGTGTGCGTGTTTCGTCGTCGAAACTCTTTTTTCTATCTCTCCGCGGCACACGGCGTTGGGCGAATGGATTAAAGTGCTCTTCCCCAGACGGGATCTGCAAGTTCCAGCCGGTCTGGGTTGATTTCCAGGGTCCTTTCCTTGTTCAACATTGTCTCCTTCACCCAGAGGCTGGGAACCCGAGGTAAGACCTAAGCTCCGGGGGTTGGATCTTCAGCTACGGACGCGGGAAGAGGGGAGGGGTGAGACTGAACGGCAGATGAGTCGTATGGCGGCGATTGCTGTGCTTGTGCTTGCGGACGTCGAGTCGGACGCGGCGCGGGTTGCTTAGGTGTGTTATCACCCTTACTCGCTGTCCATCTCGAGTTTTACATGCATTGCTATGTTGGATACGATGGTCGCGGATGTTTGTTTCCACTTTATGCCAAAGACCACCGGTGATGGAAGGGGAATGCCAGATGGTCCGGCTAGTCAGAGACGATTCCCGCGGCCGCTGGACGACGATGCCCGAGTGATACTCTCTTGGCATCTCACGCCGGCCAAAAACGGACGACAAGACTGCCATGTAACAACCCGGGGGAGGGGTTTTGAGAAGGGATACATCGCAGGTCGGAGTCCCCATCTCCTCACTGACACAGCATCCGCAGTCGGATACCCACCTCGGTGAGGTAGTTCAATGGACGCGTAGGCAAAGGGCATGATTTTGTGGAGGAGTTGCGAAGTCTCTCCAACTCCCTGTCCCATAGTTCGCTCTGCAGATATCAACCGCAATCAACAGCTTTGATAAGACTAAGGGCGAACCTCTGGGCATGGCCTGAGTTGAAGGCTGTTTCCAGACATGATTGCAGTCAGATGTGGAGGTGTGTGCACCCTTCTCGTCGTCGAAACACCACCCGCAGAGCGTTGCAGAGCGAAGGGGGAAAAACACGCTCTCGAGAGGCGGAGATGCAGTTCGTGCAGCTCAGATACGACCATCGCACCCCGCATCGGGTTCACGGTGTGGGAAGGAAGCTGTCCAGTCCCAAGCGTTGCCAGCTTCGAGCTCCAGCCCCAACCGAAGCTGCGGCGTCGCGGTGTGTGTGTGTTCTCTGAGGGTGCCCGTCTGTCTGCATCCGTTGCCGGCCACAGCAAGGTCGCAAAGGAAGGGGGGGCAGGGGTCGTGGTTAGCACACCATCTCGACTGGCTAGTCCCAAGCGTTGCACCTTGCAAAACCAGGCGGCTCCTTTCTTAGCTTGTCGCCTCACTGGTGTGTGATTGGGGGATACCCCTCTGCTTGGGTGATGGCGTGCCTTTCTTGGGTGGTGGTGGTGGTGTTGTCGTTGCCTGGGCGGAGGACGTTGAGAAGGAGGAGCTTGAGGTTGTTGCGTAGAGGGAAGAGAAGTAACCAATCCGGCGCTTCCCGCATCAATAGCGTCCCTCCCTGAACGCGGCAGGGACACACCGTGGTTTACTGTAGCTCGCGGTCTGGGCTGCATGCAGGCGGAGATGGGAAGAGGAGCTCCTCGTCGCCCCGTTGTTACGTTGGGTTGTCTGCCGTATCTGTGATGGCAAAGCTGGTAGGCGGCGGTGGTGATGGTGGTGGTGGGCAGAGGAGGGCAATGGACGCATCTGGCATGTGAATTGGATTGGCGTCGAAGCAGTCGGGCAGGCAGGCAGTCAGCGCTGCGAGGGGAGCTGTCTGCATGCGGAGGATTGGGACAAGTGGAGAAACGCGGTTTGGGAGGGATATGATGGAGAAGCAAAGATGATAGGGTCCTGGGGGTTCCAGCTGCAGTTGTCACCAACACGCGAGCGATGTCAGAACGGGCGAGACAAGGGCTTGGTGAGAGACATGATGTGGTCAGATGGAAAGGCGGGGAGAATTCTCGGCGTCTGTGGCGTCGAGGATCTTGCTATCCGGCCGATAAGGTGGACGCGGGGAATTTGGTGGATTTGGTGGATTTGGTGGTTTGTTCCTTTGTCCATCAGTCTTGAGGGATGATGATACGACTCAATCCGTGGTTATAGAACGGCAAAGGCGGCTTGCAAAAGAGTACTCAGCGGTGCAGACGACCTTGATAGCCTTGGGGTCGAATGTTGTGGTACGTCGAAGCTCCCGTGCATCGTGTGCCGGTGACAATCACAACTTCAGTCGGCCACACGCGCATGGATGTGACGGAGGCCCTGGACCTCGAGCTTAGCTGTGAGTTGACGCGGCTTCACCGGAAAGCGGGGGGGGCATTAGACGGCGCGAACGATCGTGGGACCCCGGGGGGGGGGGAGGCGTATCGGCGAGAGTGGACTCGGGGGCGGAGCACCAAGGGTCCATCGGTACGCCGACGTCCAGGTCGAGGAACATCGTGCCGGTGTCGCTCCGTACGGAGTACTTGGACCAGCTAAGCACCACGACACAGCGCAACGCACACAGCCGGGAATGTTTGCTGATTACAACCTGCTTTGCGTACTGGCGACTAGAAGGGTGGGACGAGAGGTTTTTTCCTGGCACGACATTACACGGCAGCACACGACGCGATGCACCGGGGGGGGTACGGCGAGAAACGCTACGGCTTGCAAGTTCAGGCGCGGTAGCATACTTGGAATTCAAGGTTGCGATGGAAACCTTTAAGATTATCATGACACGACAGCACGGATGGGGATGAGAGAATGTCTCGCGCCTCCGATTCCGGGACCCCGAGATATCGTGGGCAGTACACTGAAGTGAGGCTGTAAGTGCACCGGACCCTGAACCCGGAGAAACGTATTTTTGCCTCAAAGCTCCAGGTTTTCGTCGTGGCCTGGGTCGGACGTGGGAACTGGGACGTTTTGGCTCCCAACTGCACGGCCGTTGGGTCCGGGGGGCAACAGTAAGTCACGAACATTGAATTTCCTGGGGAGGGAGAAGGGCGAGGCGGATCGCCGGTTTGATTGACTCCCGGTCTCCGCATAGTCAAAGTCTGATGTTAGTTTTATTTTTGCCCGCGTCTTTCGTACGATGATGGCGAGGCAGGCAAACAACACGCAGGCGGAAAAAGGCTAATCTCGTTGGACATGCGCCTTTGCAGACAGGAAACTGCGGGGATTGAATTGAGCTCAGACGTGCCTCTCAGCGTAACGTAGTCAGTGCTTGCCGCCGAATGCGATGCCTTTTCTTCTTCCCTTTTTTCTCCCTTCTCCTCGGGTTTGGCGGCTGGACTTGATAGTTCTGGGTGACACGAGATAAGATTTTGCGGGGGAGAAGAGTGTTTGTCGACCCGAGTCGAGAGTCGTTCTCGCTCGGAGCGGGACCCCGGGAAGGCGGCAAATACCATCCCATGACCACAGAGTCCAGGGAACCCTTTGCCAATGCCCGTTGCTCGAGGGTTTCAATCTCTTGATTGTTGAGAACACGGTCATATCTGTTGGGCGGACATATGCCTCTTCTCGTCTTAATGTTTGTCAAAAACCCGCAACCCGCAGTGGCGACGGGCACGCTGGTGGAGAAAAACCCTGTACTGATGGAGGGGAGGCGCTTCGGGCAGAACGGATACACGGGGAAGTTGGGGAGCATGAGCAGCCAACTAACTAGCTGAACGATCTCGGCGCTTCTTCTAAACTGTGGATATCTTTGTCGAAGCGAGCGGGTTGGCGCGATGTACAGACGAGGTACAGGGTGGAGGAGATCAGGCCAGTCTGGATATCAGGGCTTCGAGATACTTTGTCGAGACCAGATTGGGAGGGGGTGATGGTGGTTGAGATGGACGTGTGCATGTCGAAGGGTTACGGTCATCAACGCCATGGCTTGCCATTCGCTACGAATGAAGAGCCTTTTCCCCCCCCACGACAGCGACGGTTTTGCGGTCTCGCTGGCTTGTCATCCTGCAGCAGTCTAATTACATGACAACCTCCTTTGCCGTGGATATTCCGCAAGGACGTATGGGTGGATGGATGGATGACGGCGGCGTTAGTGGTGGTGGTGGTGGTGGTGAGCGGAGGGAACCGCGTCGATTCGGGGGTTTCGTAATGGTGCAGACGGGTGAGGCCATTCGATATGTGAGATGTGAGGGCGATGGGACGTTCTCGCGCCCTCTAGAATGTCGGCGAAGGCTTTCCTGGGAGCATCATCACATCACATCATAGTGGTCGGGTAGTGGTGGTTTACACCATCGACGATGGGCTTCATTGGGGAGGTGGAAATCTACGGGCTTGTGATGGAGACGTATTGACGTGAGGTCATAAGGGTCCTGGGGGAGGTGATCGTCCACCCCAAGGTCTTTCGCTCCTGTGTGATTGACATGGAAATATGCGAGGATGCAAATCAGGCCTTTGATTCAAGACGGTTCGAGTATGGCAGTCGTCTCCCGGTGGCCAGTCATGGATCAACAAGCTACAGCAAGCTACCAGTCGCGACCTGCCTGAACCCTTTTCGAGTGTGTAGCAAAGCATCAGGTTTTTTTTTCAGGGTCCGACGATCATTGAAGATTGTGGCTTTTGGGTTGGACGCCGACGGGCGCGAACGAAACGGGCGAGACGCGGGGAGGTGTGGTCGTGGGAAGCAGTGGTGGTGGATAATGGGGGTGTTTGAGGGAAAGTCTTGGGCAGCGAGAGGAGGTGTCTCGGGTGTTGTGGATAGAAGGTGAGAGGTGTTTGTGGGACGGTGAGAGATGGATGTGGGAGTGTTTCTTTCATTCTGGTGGTGGTGGTGGTGGTGATAATAGCGGCGGCGAAGCAGCAACCGGAGGAGGGACGAGGGCGAGGGCCGGATGTTTTGATGGTGGTGGTGTGTGGTTTGTTCTTTCTGTTGGTTTTGGTCCAATGTTGCCCCCCCTTTTCTGGACATGGGCGAGACTTTCATCTCGTATGCGTCCTGGTACCCATACAAAACCCCCCAGACAGAGCACCGGATTGGCCATGAGCCGGCCTGCGTCCTTGGGCATGCAGTATGCGGAATGCGGTCTGGGTGTGCATGCGAATGTATGAGAATGCGCGTCCCTCACGTCTCCTGCAGACAGTTTGTGGCGGCGGTGGTGGCATGGCACTGCAAGGACATGGGCATGGAGGATGATGTATGGCATGCGACCGGGTTCCGATGATGAGACGCTGTTATCGGGGAGGAGAGAGGTCTGGACTACCAACCAATACTGCTTCCTGACTGCTTAGGTGCTGCCGCGACGATGCTACATACTACGGATGCTTCTGCTTCCCTTTCTTTGCGGCCCATGCTGTACATGGTCAAGGACGCCCTGTTTGAAATGGGTTGCAGTAGGATGCGGATGCAGGCCGGGGGGGTCCATCTGGATGAGATGTGGTGATGCTAGGCGATACTAAGAAAGCGATGTGCACGAACTGGCGGTTCCACCTCTTCCATATCAAAGACACCCTTGAAATACTACGAGTTTTAGGTGCAAAAAATTAACCTTGCAGCGTTGGAGGCCAGGCATATCAGCGCTCTGGGGATCGATTTCGTTGTTCGCCTCCCATGGGGAAGTCTGTGCGACCAAGTCCGCTCGGGGGGGTGGTGGATAGCGATCAGCACAGAGAAAGCTAAATTTTGTTGGGGAGCCTAAGACGTTACTTAGGGCGTAATGGTTGGACTTTTCCACTGAGTAATACTAAGATGGATTGGCCGTTGGTGGGTGGTTTGGGCTCGTTGTCAGTGCCATCCCGGGTATCTTTAGCAAGGACCAAGGTCCAGTATGAAGCACAGAAGAAGGTTGGTCGGTGCGCTTGTAAGGATGTTGCTACTACGGATATAATCCAGTTTCTTGACCTCCTAGTTGATGTCCATCGACTATGCCACTTGGGACGGTAGCGCCGGCTTCGGAGGCTGAAAAGGCTGGCATGGCTTGTCAGGTTCTCGGCGTTTTGTTCCTGCTCTTCCTCCCAGCCTCGAACTATTCTGGCAGATGGCGGCCGCGAAGTGCGGTGTTGGAGAGCTCGCTGCTCTGCTAGGGCGGCGGCGGCGGATGCTGTCGCTGGCTGGTTTCGTCGACCGCGAGGCTTTTGGCGGACAGACCGGAGCTTCTTGCTAATCCGTTAGTGCGCCGGAATACTGACATGGGGGGTGGACGGCGGGTTTGGTTGGCAAGCCCGGTAACCAGAAATAGTGATGGAGAGGGCGTGGCGCGCAATGAGGCGTCAACAGATCTTGCTTCGCAAGTGTTCTTTTGTTGCGTGGAGGCGGTACCAAGATGCTATCTGTCTGACGAACGTGGCTAGGGGGGTTTGACTTGGGTCCGTTCCACAGACGGGAGAGGTAGTCGTCGCTGTGGAGAGCCTCAAGATGTGAAGTGACGGACAGGACAGGGTCTTGTTGTCCGTTTTCTGTGTCGTGCATCTGGCTCCTCACGACTTTGCGTTGGCTGTGCTGTCACAGATCACAGACCGCAGAGCCAGGGGGCGTGTAGGGCCATGGGCCTGGCTGGGCCTCGCAAGGGGTGTTTTCACGATGGGAGAGAGGAGTTCGCAGGTCCCATCAGCAGCATGCCATGATGGACGACGCGCGAAATCCTCCGAACTACATAGACCAGGGTTCGCGGGCGATCCAGCCCAGTCAGTGACGGAGGGGCAGCGGATGAGGCACCCATCTTTTGACTGCGACACCGACGACAACGATGAACCAAAAAAATCCGGCAGCGGCAAAGGGAACGGGAACGAGATGAGTGAGTGGTTAACGGGCCAATCTGCGGCGCGCAAAGCCTCTTGGAAGTTGATGGTCGGGACATGTCATATTCGAATACAAGGTAGGGGGAAACGTAAGAGAGAGCAATTCAGCGAGGCGCATATAGTGAGACAATAATCCAACTGCATGTAGAGGACGACCCCTGTGATTCGCTTGCAGAAATTTTCGCCGCCACTGAGGCGGATTGAGTGACTGCAACGCACGTCTCTTCTCGACATGGTGACATGCGAGTATGATAGCGCCCCTAGAGTCAACGTCTTTAATGACTGACTGATACGGATGCGGGTACGAATGGGTCTGAGGTCGATGATTTGGTCATCAAAGTTACATTTAGTTACAGTTGAGAAGGGAAACTTGGACGCTGGAGACCGGAGACGAAAGAAACGGGGTGGCATTCGTTCGGTATTTGCAGAGGGGGGGGGGTTCTTTGAGTTGCAAGAAGAGATTGGATAGTTTGCACGTTGCAGTTCCACCACCACTGGGGTTTGTGTAATGGTGTGTGAATATTCAACCGCCGTTCCCGGTGGTGGACTTCTCCGCTCACCGGCGACACCGGAGGAGCCTACCCTCAAGATCAAAAGTCAAGTTGGACGTTGCAAGAGATCTCGCCACATTCGTAAGCTCCGGAATTCATCGATCCCCTAAACCGTTAAAAGACCCGATGCTGTCGGTCAGTGAACGGGTGGGAGCGTGAGTGGCCCGTGGATCGGATGGGGTTTCGTCTGGCCAAGAGACCAGGGCCGGTGAGAGTTGCGTGTAGTAAGAGATGTGGTGGTAAGGAAGAAGAAAGGATCCGATGGACCGCGCTCTAGACCACCGGTCGACGACTGTCAGAATGCGACGAGGCATACCCAAGTGCCCCCCTTCGAGGCTCAGATGCAGCTGTTGACATGGTTGCCGAGACCCAGCGGACGGGTCCATCGGCATGGTTGCTAAGCGCAGAGGAATGACCAGCGCTGCCAAACCTGCGGCAGCCGACGGTCTTTTTGGTCCTGATACCTTTGATACGCTTTAGGGGCATTTGCAGGGTGGGTTCTGTGTGTGGGCTTGCAGCAACAGCTCTACTGTCCTATGCACGTACGGATACAGTGTACGGAAAGGTGAACGGACATGTCGATCCTCCTCCTCCGCCTGTGCCCATGCTTCTCCACCCCCTCCCCGGCCTTGGCCCCGTTGCTGTGAACATGTAGACAAGCCGCAGCGGTTTGCGCCCCCTGGCCTGCTTTAGGGGGTTCTGAACTGAGACGAGTAGCTTCAGCATCCAACCAGCTTTGGCATCCGCTGGGTTTCTCTATGGGTTCAATGTTGTCTCTAGTGAATCCAGCCCACCAGCCGTTTCGCTCCGCAGAGATTAGACTTCTTGAACCACAAACCCCGCCTCCGCAAGTTGCAAGAGAGCACCGTCGTGCAGCTCGGATCAGCTTCTGGAGACGGTCCAGGTGTTCGTGTCCAAAGAAACCACCCCGAAGCCAACCCCGCGAGACCCAGTTTTGCTTAGTACTGGGGCTGGCTGGTTTCCACCTTTTTTGCTCACATCATGCTGAGGCTAAATAAGGATGGAACGACAAAAAGGAGCCCATCGCCTAATCATCATATCAGACCGATGTGGAGCATGGCAAGCAGCAAGCAACATCAAAAATGCGAGCCCGGGGCGGCTGGGGACAAAAAACATGTAACCACGCCGCGGACGTTTTAACGCCCCCCTAACCGCCTTGGACTGACTGCCAACCTCGCCTCAGTGGAGTCCGTGTATGTATGTGTGCGTGCGTGCGTGCGTTGTTGGGGGCGCTGCTGTCCAGTGTTGGCGGAAATGAGGAGCAGCACGGACTATTACGGTAGTAAAAGCTTCACTGCGTTGCGTGGCGTGGCGACGAGGGAAAGGAACACTATTCCGCGGCGTTGGAAGGGTTCTTGGATGCGGTAAGAGCTGGTTGGCGGCGTGTTTCTTCATTGTCCGTTTGTTTCCCGACCGGCTTCACCCCCTTTCCTCCACTCTCTTCTCAACCTCGCTCGACCATGAGGCAGTTGAGTTAGCGTAAGGGTGTGCGTCCTTTTTTTTTCTGCTCCTCTGCATCCTTGCGTTATCAGAGAACAATGCTTTGTTCATATTGTTTTGACGTGCAGTTAGGCTTTGCTAATTGTGTTTGTTAATCATCACTGAGACGTCCCATTGCCCAGCCAGTGTCACTTCTCGCACACTAACGTAACGTATGAAAGCCATTTGCTCTACATTAGACCTGTTTCTTATCGATTCTGTTCCTCTTTCGTGCTTCGACGCCCCAACAAAACTCATTTCTCAGATGATGATCAGGGTATGAAGTGGAGGGTCGGGAAATATCACCCTGCCTAGTACCCCCTCCTCATTATAGCCTGGCGGAATCGCTGTTTTAACTGGCATCTGCTTGGGTCTGCCTAGACCTGAAGTTGTCTGCTGCAGAAGTGCAGGCGTGTTACAACGCTCTTATTTGTGGGTGTGAGATTGATACCTAAGCCATTGGCCTCTCGCATGGTGCCCACAACGTCAACAGAGGTCCTGCAACAGGACGTTTCAGGGTTCAATGAGGCGTTCCTTTCTCCTTCATGGACTAACGACTGCAGCCCGTAGTATACAGATATGCGCGAATGGGTGTGGAGTGATGCTGCTCCCTGTTCTGTCCGGAACGCTCCTTGGTTGGCTATTTGCCAGGACCCTGAAGTGATAGGAATGGAGGACTTTGATGACGCCAGCGATCGTCTCGTAGTCTAGACCCTCTGTCCCCTCTTTACGTCGTTCAGCTCCACGTTGTTCGTGTTTACGGGAGAGGGGAAGCCGCCGTTGATCACTCTCGGTAATGCGAGTTTTGTGAAGGATGGTTGCTAGCCTGGCGGTTGGTGCACGAGGTGAGGTGATGGCAATGTGAGTTAGCCAGAAGGATAGGGGTCCAGATGGAGTGAGCTGATCTGTATTCCTGTGATGTCAAGGCTAGAGTAACGGATGATTCTTCACATGTTGTTTCGGTATGGGATAGTACCCATGCCGTGCGAGACCGCCCATATCACATGGCAAGCTGTCAACTTCATCGAGATGAGCAGCTGGATGCCAGTAGTTCCAATCATATGTTAGAGAAGACAAGTTGATCAACTCGCGAACTGTCGATGCATTTGTTAACCCTGTGGTTGATCGAACCACGCCGGCCACAAACCATGAAACGTAGTTGTAGATCACACCCTTCATCACCCGGCTAGAGTTTGTCACCGGCAGTTGGCATTCCACATTTCTTGTGTGGTTGTCATAAGCAAAGTCCCTAGCTTGGAAAACTGGAACGGACTGAGCGGCTTGCTCGACTCGACAATGTGTGGGTTTGACTTGTGAAAAAGAACTCAGTACTATGCAGTATTCAAAGAATAGAACATATGATTATTTACCGTATTCAAAGAATGATACTTGACCAAGAACGGCCATTTATAGCCATAACAGCGCAATTATGTTACCTGAATTGGAGCACTGCAGGTTTGGGTCGAAGCAATAAGGTTTTCGCAAAAGTTTTCAACTCCGTGATGTCTCCTTGTATTTATCACTTTACTAGTATTAGTTAGCTCACTGAAAATTCGAAAGACAGGGTATGCAGAGCTTCTACTCTGGCTCCGCTGTTTCTAGGGCATGAATATCCCTAGCCGCCCTTAAGTCCAGTCACATTCGAAAGTGTTTTGTTCCGCATGTCCGTTAGCCGTATACACGAAGCAGCAATAACAATCTGCATTCGTTGAAAATATGTGCAAAAGGCTTGGAACTTATCAGCTGCGAAAACATTGTGGTGTTATCTGATGACACTGATTTTGAGCCTCAGAAAGTATATTCCAGTAACCAACTAACTTGTGACAGTTAAGTTCTTTCATTCTTTCCCCTTTGCCTCGGACTCCTCTCTTTGCCTCAGCAATTTTCTCAATTTCTTTGCTGCAGTCTTGCTTCGCTTTGGCAAGGAACTGCTGCCCTCCGCTGTTGTTGACGACTCCACGGGCACCATTATTGGCGTATTCGTTTTGCCCAACACTGTGGGACTATCTCTTGTTGAGGAATCTATTAGATCCAACTTGGAGGAGGTGTCGACAGTGGATAGGCGCGATGAATGCTCTTTGACTTTGGCCATTTTAAGATTTTGAAGTCCAATGCTTCTGTTAGTTCCCGGAGGTACAGCCTCATCTGTGACTTTTCTTTTACTACCCACGTCACAATTGATTGCTTGGGTTTTGATTTGTCCGGCCTCGTGCAAATCTGCCTCATCAGGGACAACAATCCGGATGACTAATCGAAGGATTATGATAAAGAGGAGTACCGAGTGTATAGCAAGTTTGGTCAGAAGAGCCAACCCATCGAAAACACCGATAAAGATATTCATTGCTTTTGTAGATGCACGTTTGAACAATGCAAACGTCTCTAAAGCGATGAGATGGCGAGTGTTCGACTTCATTGCCCACCGCGTTGATACTGTCTTGAGTCAACAAAACACATCGCTGATACAGCCACAACCTTTTAACAAACTTCGGTGCTTGCTAACCATCCTCCATTGATTTTTGGGTTGTCCCTGGGGTTCAAAATCCACGTACCAAGAGGATGTGTGATCATCTGGCCAAATCTGGTACCGAAAAGATTCTGCCCCTTTGACGGTAGGGTGCCACAAGACGATTCGACTAACAGGTCGATTGCCTAAAGAGCCTTGGAGGACCGGGATCTCGATGTCTTGTAGACTTGTCATTTCTGACGGGTGAAAACAGTCAGGCGGTGGAGGTGTTATGATTGTCGCAACTTCGCCTTGGATATGCGCCATGCAAATATGAGAGACGCGCCTTTGATATAAGTGCTCCATGCCCTTTGGGTTTTCTTTGATTTAAGACACGTTGGGTGGTCTGGGTCCATCAGCGGCCCCATAGCAGTCCGCAAAGTTTGCATGCCATGTTCATTAGCTGTTCTTTGAACTTCTGCTTGTTCTGTACCGCTCCAAAGAACCTGTCGATCCTTAAGCCATAATTGGCAGGTGAATTGACGGATGATGTCGCCTGCCTCTTGCAATGTCAGATACTGAGGCCATACTGTGCATAAAAGAGCATGCCAGTCCAGTGTCTGCTGAGTAGCCCAGCCACTTGGTTTATAGAAGATGTGAGTAGCTTTAGGACCAGTCATGATGCTCTGTGTATTTTGACTCGGTAGATGAGCAGAGGGATGCGTTGTTAGGGAATATATCCGTGATGCGAACGGCGGTCGTCGCCACTTGGGAAGTTTGGGACTCAATGGTTGTTTGACCTCGGAAACATGATTTGGAGTTGAGTTCGACACTGTCATCAACGAAAAGCTAAGTTGCGCTTACAAGCAAGAGTACGGAATCATACGAGGGTTTATCACGAGCGTAAAGGTGGTAGTCTTAGATTTCTGTCTACGAGGACAGCTGTTTGTTTGTATGGATAAGCAGGAAGACTTAAAGGGGCTGAGCGCTGGGTTGCAAGCGCGAAGCAAAGTCATATATTGACTTCAGTGATGACTACAGCTAATCTTGGGAACCCTCTCCATTGATCTCGTAATTTGAATGTCCTAAGGCGAAGGAGACAACACATTATAGTTACACGCTCTAAAATGCATACACATTTAACACACTGACCTGAAATCATCAAGCAGAACATGACAGACACGGAAGGGAAGCAGAAAAATATGTTACCATTCAATGTCCTCTTCTGATAACGCAGTGTAGAAACGGTGATAAGGCAGCACATGGTCGAGAGCTCTTGTGTATAGACCTGGATATTGCCAGCTTCCAAACATACATCGTACATTTCACGATAACACGAGCGCCCGTATAGTGTCAGAGCCTGACATAATATCTCCCAGGTCATTGAGTTCCTATTGTTGACTTCCTGATCCCCTGAATTGTTGCAACGTCAAGCAGAGTGAAGTAAACAGAAGCCAGAGAAGCGTAGCAGAACGACTAAACGTCAGGCTCTCTTGTTGTCAGAGTACCCTCAGTATTAAACGTTCAACGTGCCTTCTATGATGTCTTGTTCAATTCCTATGGTGAATCTTGTTGACCAAGTTGCAGCGGACCAGATGGCCGACATGCGGCGCAGTGTATCCGAGACGGCTTTTGCTACATTTATAACATGACCTATGGTATACGACAGAATTAATCCACACCGAAATAGCTAGTTGGTTCTGGCACACCATATTTATCATCTTCAGATGCTTTATCGGGGCGTTTGATATCATCACGCAAGGCATCTGCAGTGAGAAACAAGGTGTAAAGGCCGGCGTTGTCTTGAGACAGTTACTTCAACTTCAGCGAGAGCAGTGTATTGGATTCGGAAAACAATAGCAGCGATGTTTGAGATCCGTCGAATTCTCGGGTCGGTACCTAAACATGTTGATATGGTTTCAAGGTCCGGCGATTGTTTCCATTATTGTGTTCCGACAACCACAACAACAACCACAACAACAACAACCACAACAACAACAACAGCAAAAACAACAACAAGGTGCGGACTCGCTATAGCCGTACCTTTTGATCTTTTTAGGCATCACTTGTACTGAGCAAAAGGTGAATTGCCATCGGCCATGAGGACAATTTTCATGCTTGTAGGCCAACTAAACGACGAATGTGCACTTGCTCACCCATTGAGTACGGCTTGGCCTGCGGTGCATCCATGTTAGAATAGAGACACCAGAAAGTGGTCGGCCCAAGCAGAAAGGGCCGTCCTTGACTACCTCAACACCGCTTTTATGGCTGCATTTTCGCATGATACAAGTATGTCACGCTCAAAGAAGTGAGAAAGGAATAAGTCCGTAATTAAAGAACTTCCGGTAGCTCTTAGTCTAATATCGCGCGTAGATCCTAAAGAAATAATTCATTGTGAATAATTCTACAGTGGGGGGGGTTGGTTGGGATCTTCGTGGCCAAGCGTTTGGCAAAGTCAAAAAATTCCGCGAGAATTATTCAGCCGAGACGAAAACAAGAAACGCTGCCTTTCTCGTTGGTCAAATGACTCGGTAAGAGTCGGCCACTGGGAGATCAGTCTGAAGCGCAAAAAAGGTGACAACAATTCACATAATTATTCATACCTCGGCATACCCATTACGATGCTCTTTCTTAGATCGCGTTGATATATTTGTTACGCAACGCAAGCCAGGATCGAACCTGAGTGGGTTATGGCGACATCGCGAGTTTTCAAAAAAGCTCGCCCGACTGAGCTCGCACTCGCATCTAATACCAACAATAAGCTTTCGGCCGTCCCGTCCGGTGGCCAATAACGGCAAGGGAAAAGGCACATGAAATTTCATCTCCTGGCGATACCCTCTACGCTTGTTGGGTGCTGAGCGTTATGGTCCCCACCTTTCACAATCACGCAATCAGCGTCATTTCATGGAGAATTGGCGGATGAGGACTGAGAAGTATGCTGATATCGGCCCGCCTCCATATCGTTGCGGGCTTGGGGTCCACGACAGCCGGGGAAGTGGGCAACGTAACGACGGCCAACCCTGTACCGTTCCCATCAAATACCTATTTATGTTTCGAGAACAGTTGGTTCACTACGAGCCAAATCAAACATGTTCAGTACAACGCGCAGTTTTAAGGATTAACGATAAATCAATCATACAGCGAAACATAATGTGCTTTTGTTGCGATGGAGAAGTTATCGAGAGCCTGTGCGGGAGCATGCTACCCACTTACCGGGGCAGGGATGTGAATGGAGTCCGATGGCAATGTCGCAACAAGCTTCCACAAGCTCGCGATCAATCTTGGCCCCGCCTTGGCTGTCTGGGCAAGGAGCTGGTTCCTGAAGTGGTTGAGTCCGACGGGGCAATGTAGTCTAGTTTTCCAAGGTCAATTCTTGGAATGCAACCTTCCGTCTCACAGATAACATATTAGGGGAGGAAGAGAGACTTGTCCACACCCCGACTCTTTAGGTTCCTCAGCTCTCAATCAGTCTCTCTTCAACCTTTTTTGCCAAGCAAACCAAGAGCGAAGCTGACTATCATGGGTAAGTCATTTGCATGCAAGTTTGACAAGCGTCTGGGCAGCTTTGACTGATGTGCTTTACAGCCGAGAACGTCATTGGACTTAACGTGCACAAAGTCGTTGAGCCCGACTCCGACCAAGGCGTACATCCCGAGAAGACACACCATATCAGCGCCCTTGATGTAGAGTCTCAATCCAACTCTCTCGAGCAAACACGCTCTGTTGTCGACAATGAGTCCTATCCGCCCCCAACGGAGGAGGAGCGCTCGACGTTGCGCAAAGTCGCCGACTCGATTCCCCTAACGGCATGGTCACTCTGTGTAGTAGAGATGGCCGAGAGAGCATCATACTATGGAGTCAAGGCCGCATTCAACAACTACCTCCAATTCCCACTCCCCGAAGGCGGCCCTGGCACCGGTGCCATTGACCACTCCAAGCCTAATTCTCATGCTGGGGCTCTCGGCCTCGGACTTCAAACAGCCTCAGCGCTAGGTTTACTGTTCACCTTCCTGGCCTATGTGATTCCCATCTTTGGTGCTTGGATTGCAGACGTCAAGATTGGTAGGTACCAAGCCATCGCATGGGGCGTGCTTATTGGAGGTATCGCCCATGTCATCATGGTTGGCGGTGCTGCTCCCTCCGTCTTGCAGGGCAGCAAAGCTGGCGCCGTCGCAGTTTTCCTCATTAGCTACTTCCTCCTGGCTATTGGAGCGGGCATCTTCAAGCCCAATGTTGCGCCGACTGTTATCGACCAATACAAGCACCAGCGGGAATACACCAAGGTGCTGAAGTCGGGAGAGAAAGTCATCGTCGACCCCGAGACCACCATCAACCACATCATGTTGATCTTCTACGCCTTTATCAACGTCGGTGCTTTCTTCTCCATCGCCGTCGTTTACATTGAGAAGTACCATAGCTTCTGGCTGGCCTACCTTGTGCCTGGAATCGTGTACTTCCTCTTACCGTTTTTGCTCGCCGCCACCTATAAGCGTACCGTCAGAATCCCGCCCCAAGGTTCCGACCTCAACCGCTTTGTTAAGATTACTACGTCGGGAATCAAGGCTAGCAAGGGCAACATTTTCTCGAAGAACTTCTGGCAGAACATCAAACCTACCACCCTGGCGGAGCGAGGCGTCCATGTCAGTTACTCAGAGAAGGATGTTGATGATGCACGCCGCACGTGGCAAGCTGTTCAGATCTTCCTGTACATCCCTATCTGGTACTTGAACGATGGCGGCGTTGGCAACGTGCAGAGCAACCAAGGAGCCGCGATGACATCTGACGGCGCGCCTAATGATTTGCTCAGCCATTTCAACCCCCTGGTCATTATCATCTTCTCCCCCTTCATGGCAAATGTCGTGTACCCCTTCCTTGAGCGCAGGAATATCAGATTCGGCCGTATCAGCAGAATGACGGTAGGGTTCGTTCTTGCAACTATCTCATCCGTCATTGGTGCATTGGTCCAATGGCGTGTATACGAGACAAGCCCTTGGTAAGTGTTGGGTTCTCATAGTTGCAATCCACAGACGGTACTAACTTTTACTTACAGCGGCTATTATGCAAGTGATTGCAATGACGTTTCACCCCTCTCTATCTGGTGGCAGATTCCTAACGTCGCCCTTGGTGCCATGTCTGAGATCTTTATCAACGTTACAGCCTACGAGTTGGCGTACGCTCGTGCTCCGGAGCACATGAGATCAACTGTTGTTGCTCTCTTCCTGTTCATGACAGCTTTGAGCAGTGCTTTGGGTCAAATATTGCTCCCTTCTATTGCGGACCCAACTCTTATTTGGGCTTGGGCTGCTCCTGGTATTGCTCTCTTCGTCCAAACCATCGTATTCTGGTATCGACATCGTCATCTCAACGATGATGTCTTCATGACCTACAAGGAGGACTTTGAGAGCACTAAGTCAGATGAGAAGATCGTCGGGAAAGAGGAGAAATAAGGACCACAAATAAGGACTACTATAGCATGGTGTAATGCGTCAAGGCCTGGATGCTTGCTTGATTTGTTCAGTCGTAATAAACCAGTCTTCCGGACCTAGACAAAATACGGCCAAGATCTAGTGTTAACAGACTTTAGTTCAATAGTAACATCGTATGGACAAGATTCACACTCGTGCGAGTTTGATGAATGTAAACAAAAAGTCCAGTTCTCTTCTTTGCGTTTAACGACACTGTTTAAAGGTATTATTGCTTCCTTCCACGGGTATATGTAATTAGTGACCTTGAAATAGCTGTGGAATATTCGTTTCAACATTGGACGTCAAAGAGAAACATTGCAGGCTCAATAAGGACATGGGCACAGATAGATAGATGTAGCTAAGGAGAGGATAGAGCCTATTCTAGTCTACACTAGGGGCCTAGCTGTAACAAAAGATTAATCTGAATGGGCCACAGCGAAGCCTTCCCGATAAGGGAAAGTCAAAGGGCTTATTGACAGTCCTGGCGGTGTACAAATCTGCAGGATACCGGTTGGCTATACTTCCGTTGGCGATAGTGCATGACAATTACCATTAATGCCATGCTTCGAGAGAATGGTAAACTATAACTCACCGAGATAAGTCTAGTGTAGAAGAGCAGGATTTCTATGGATAGCTTCTTGGATTGTGTCCAAGGGTGAGCAAATGTTTTCGAGAAAAGATGTTACGACCAGCATTAACTGAGCTTTCACATTGTAGGTTGTGGTCAATAAATCAAAAGGAAAGAAATTCGACTGCCTGTTTGAAGGTGAGGCTAGCAAAGCACCCGCAATGCCACCTGTCTCGGAAGAGCTAGCAAAATATGTGTTCATTTGAAGTGAGTGCCCTGTACCATGGTCATACGTTAGTTGCCCTCTAAATTTATGTGCAGGAATTGTCAAGAATCCATTTGTATGTATGAATTAGTGACAGGATAGGCTATGTTTACGTGAAACGTACCATGTTGATGCAGCACTGAGCACGGTGCACGTTGAAGCACTCGCTCTGTGCTGTAACATGGACCATGATTCTAACCCTAGGCTTTCTAGCTTGACAACGAGATATTGTCATTATCAAATGGTTAACGGTCAACTGCCGAAATAATGTTTTCGTTTCCGTTTTATCAACAAGAAGTTGTTGCCTCTCAATAAGTGCGACTTGAAGAGACTCTCGTCGGCTGATGCTATCAAGGGTATCCAGAGCAGTGTTTAGGTGAGATTTGTCAGACGATAGACCAGGAACAGGCTTACAACTTCTGCATGATCGGCGGATCACAAGCCATTTACAGATCCGAAGCCCCGCAAATTGTCATTGTCTCATGGCACAGTCTCCGAAACAAGTATCACCTATTAACCAGGCGACGTCAGTCGTGCCCGTCTACCGTGCTGCTAATCCAAGGCAACCCCCAGAGGATTTTAATTTAGAGATACAACTTTCCAAATTTCACCTTGTGCAGAAAAACAGACTGTGTTGCTTTGTGAAGAAGTTGAAAGAGCGCGACTTAACAGTTCGAGCAAGTTTTCGTCTCTTCTGGGCTCAACAGCCTATACACCAAGCTAGCAGAAATCTGCGTCGGGCCTCTATACCATGCGGCTCCGCCATCTTGCTTTCGCTCTCTTTCTAATATTGGAAGGAGCTTTTTCTGGTGAGCATCTCTCTTCCAGTAATTGCGTTTGTCGTCTTAGCCGGGCTAACAATTCCCTAGCACCGAGGCCACGAGGACAAGCTCTTCCAATCACCCTTATTCCTCGAGAGTTCAAGAATGAAGAACGACCATCAACTCAACAGATCGCCGCGAACGGACGAGCATGCGGGGATACAGTGACGCAAGGCGTATGCGATAATGGCAGATGCGGCAACTTTATCGCTCCCACCGGATTCGAAGTGATACCTGCCACCGAATCACAATGCCTAGGACCGAGTACTCCATGATGCCTACATGTTTCTAAATGAAAGCGTTTCTTTCACCTTCGTCTGTCCTAACTCCATGGTATGCATCGACTTTGGGCTGTATTTAATAATGTCAAACGAACACTATTGTAGAGCGCTGGTAATACTACGTAAACGTAGTATCAATAGCTTTTTAGGTCATGAAAATATTCGCAATACCTTCAGTGGTGATCCTCCAAGCTCATGGTGACAGTCTTAGAAATGATGTACTCCTCAACAGCTACGTCCTTGCCAGACTCCTTCCCGTATCCAGAGAGCTTTATACCGCCAAAAGGTGATTCTGCCGCCGAAGAGTTACCAGTGTTCATCCCGATCATACCAGCCTCAAGCTTCTCCATCAATCGCCACGTGCGATCGATATTCTTCGTAAAAAAATAACTGGCAAGACCCATGCTCGTGTCGTTGGCCCACTGGACTGCTTCATCCTCAGTCGAGAAACGATACACTCCTAAAACCGGGGCAAACGTCTCCTCTCTGCTGATGAGCATGGTCTGCTTCATGTCGCGCAAGATAGTAGGTTCATAAAAATACCCGGCCTCCAGACCGATCTCTTTTCCCGCGCGGCCACCGTGGACAACCTTTGCCCCGGCTTTTACAGCATCCTTGACATGGGCCTGAGCTTTGGGAATGGCGCGAGGTGTCGTCAGAGGACCCATGGTGGTGCCAGATTCGGATCCATGACCCATTTTGATCTTCTTGGTACGCTCAACCAGTTTCTCGAGAAATTCTTCGTAGATACTATCTTGGACATACACCCGGTTTGCGGCAATACATGCCTGTCCTGCGTGTCTCCATTTGAGTGCAAGTAGCTGCTCAAGCGCTAGCTCCTGGTTGCAGTCATCAAAGATGATGAAAGGGCAATTGCCTCCAAGCTCTAAAGTGAGTTTTTTGAGCCCTTCAGCACAATGCTTAGCGATCAGACTGCCAATGCTTGTGGATCCTGTGAATGACACTTTCTTCGTCAGAGGGTGTTTGCAGAGTGCCTCTGCGACTTCTGGGGTATTTTCTAACGAAGTCGTGATAACATTGAATATACCCGGGCCAAACCCAGCCTTTGTGGCTAGGTTTGCGAGAATAAGGCAAGTTAGAGGAGTCTCGGGGGAGGGCTTGGCGACCATGGTACAACCTGCTGCTAGCGCGGCGCTAGCTTTGCGCAGAATCATACTTCCGAAGTGTCAGTATTCAATGTCGCTACAGCATATGAGCTGAAAAGAACAGATATCAACGCACGCAATAGGAAAGTTCCAGGGAACAAGCGCAACCGCCACACCGATCGGCTGCTTAATGACAAACACTCTTCTGTTAGGCGCAGATGGTGTCGAGATGTTGCCTCGAATACGCTCGGCCTCTCCAGCGAACCACCAAGTGAAGCCCAAGGCATAATCGATCTCGCCTTGTGCCTCAGCAAGAGGTTTTCCGGACTCGTGGGTCAATACCAGGGCTATATCGTCTCGATTCTCGCGTATAAGACGATCCCACTCGAGGAGCTTCTTGGCGCGAGACCTTGGATTTTCGAGTCGGTAGGCCTGGAATGCCTCATGGGCCGACTTCACAACGGAGTCGACATCGGAGCGGTCGAAATCCGGGCTTGAAGCAAAGACCTTGCCGGTCCCTGGATCCTCAATGTCAAATCTCTTCCTCGAAGATGCCTCTACCCAAGATCCATGAACGTAAGCATCGGTCTTGAGAAGGTCGGTGTTGGCAAGCTGACATACATCAGTGGATGGTCAAGGGGAAACAAGAAAAGCTGCCGACTAACTTTGAAGGGAAACTCGCAGACCATCGTCGCTGCCTTTGTAAGTTTCGCAATAATTATAGCTAGCAGGATGAGAATAGTGAAGCTTGGTGCCGAAACTGATTGACGATCCAGATGATAGGTTAATGTAGCCTACATACTGGTGCGGAGATATATAGCCGACTTAAAGTGTTAGTTCGTCGCGACCCCGCACCCAAAGATGTTCTTCGTTGCCTGATGTCTCGGATGACGACATGTTATTTGGAATTGCCTATGATTACGGCCAATGAACTAGAAGAGGGCTTCAAATCTGAAAATAATTGGGGGAAATATACCGCCCATGGCTGGGCAGACTTACTCCTAGGCAAGAACCTCAATGGCCGTGAGCATCTCGGTCGGTACAGAAGAAAATCTCTACACAATAGCAGAATAACACATACGACGCACCCTGTAGGTGAATAAAATCAAATGAAGGGTTACTACTCTAGCCCATCGATCCCATCCAACATCCTCAACTTTTATGCCCCAGATACCCACTACCGTGTATCTTGTCACACTATGGCCATGTCTCTATGTCTAGCCGAACATGATGCCAGCGGCTGTGCTCAAAAATTCAAATCGACTTCATCAGACCGTCTACGGATTTCAAGTTCTAAGTTCGGGTTCAGGGCAGGACTGATACCATAATCAGTGATATCAGTATTGGCGCCAGTGGGTATTTTCCACTCATATTGCAGCAAGATGTGCACAAGCGCGATCTTGATCTCGTTGGCGGCAAAAAATCGTCCGGGGCAGGCATGCTTGCCGTGGCCGAAGCCAAGGTGCTCCGGGCTAGTGCTGACGAGCTGTGATACGTTCTCCTGACCGGTCTGCTCCCGCATGCGGTAAAATCGGTATCCATCCCAATGTTCCGGCTCTGGGTATACTTTTGGATCCCAATGGGCATGTGAGGAGACACAGACACAGGTTCCCTTTGGGATGAAGGTTCCGTCGGATAGTGTTACGTCGGTAGTGGCGACTCGCTGCATACTCGCTGCAAGTGAGAAAGGATGTCAGTTTTGGTCATGTATGTTTTGGAAGACGATCAGCGGTGGTGAGGCTTACCAAGTTGCAGAGGCTTGATACGCTGGCTCTCCTTGACGACACTGTCGAGCAGCTTCATACTGTACAACGATGTTTTCTTCCAGCCACCATCTTTGAGCACATCTAGGGCCTCCTTCTGCAAGTCTTTAATGATCTCAGGATTTTTTGCCAAGTCAACCAGCACCTGACCTAGCAGATCTGTTGTGGTATGGATAGCAACCGTTGATAAGAAAAGCTGACTAAGAGCAGGATCGTGAGGCATTCCTTTTGAGACCGATGCTTGCTCAAACCACTCAATAGCATCATGATACTCGGGTGTCGGTCGACCATCCGCAATAGCTTGGGCCTTAAGAGCGTGACGCTTGTCAATGATCGGTTGGATGATGGCAGCGGCCTCCTGGATCTGCTTGCGCGCAGACTGGCATCCAGGGAGAAACCAGTGGACGAAATTTCGGAGGAACGGGGGATATTCGCGGAGTCGATCGGCAGCAGTAAAACCATTAAGAGTGTAGTTCTTAGTGATTTCGAGCCAAGATTCGTTGCGGCAAAGTTCCGTGCCGAGGAAAACGCGAGAGGAGATGCGAGCGATGAAATGGAGGATAGTTGCGCGCATTGGAATCGAGTGCCAATCTGCATGAACGTTAGCAAACCAATAGGTTTATACATCTGATAATATCTCACCTTTGTTCTCAGTGAAGATGTCTCGCAGAGCAAGAGACGTTTCCTCGGCTAGAGGCTCGGTGACCTTGGCTGTGGTGCCAATCTTAGCTTAGTTCCTCATGGTATTATGAGAAGCATCATCCCCAAAAATAAATACCTAGTTGTTTCGTCAAGTCCTTGTTGATGACAACTAAAGTGATGCTGTCATGAGTCCCTTCTGCAAATGCATTGAAACCGGGATACTTTGTTTGGAAGAACTGCACAGATGACGTCAGAACCACTCTCACGCCTAATTTGTTGCAGCAAAGTGCTAGTGGAAGGCACTCAAGATACCTCTTTAGAGAATTCAGTGAAGCTCAGATGATTGTTGTTTCGAATCTCGTTGGCCATGGAAGGTGGCAACACAATTGTTTCGCCCATATCACTTATCAACCTGGTAGGCTTGTTCGGATTTTTACTAAACCATTGGCGTATAATACCTCTCGCATTGATGAGATAATTCCTCTTTGGCCGACTGTTGGTGAGCTCAAACCTTTTCTTCTGGTTAATCGATGGGATATTTAGCTTCGAACTCTGCATGGAGTAAACGAATAAAACGACCAGAACAGTGGTAAGGAAGTAGGGTAGCGGTTTGACCGAGGCATCGAGGGTGAATCCCCTTGCACCCAAGGGAGATCGGGCGGTTTCTGTTCCGTCCATGACTGAACGCAATATAAGAAGAGACGTTGGGCGTTTGGTGAATATGTTTGATTCTTGAGGACGTAGTAATTATCTGGAAAGTGGCTGCTGACGGGAATCAGAGCTATATGTAAGGAAGAACAAAAACCAGTCCCTATTTGTTGGTGAAGCAGAATCTAGCGGCTAGGTCGTAAGACGAATGGGGAACCACGACGGACAGTTCATCGTCCCGCTAAGCGCCATTCGGGCGGAGGCTAGTTATTTCCCGGTAGGCCTAAACGGACCCGAGCCAGTGTCGAATCCAGGGTAACGACGCAGTTGAGCTGCGGGGACGCAAGCGGGATGTATTTGCACGCGTGGGCCATACTTGACTTTCCTCGCAGCATGCAGATATGCCGTGGGCTCAATTTAATCTACCACCTTCAGCCAATGTTTAGAGTATGGTTGATTGCGAAATTTCATTCCGATAGTCTTTGGTACGTCGAGCTTGTAAGACTGAGGTAGGCCGTAATGTCGTCCTATTCTTTTTACACTGAAACAACAGATGACTTACCCACAAGTTCAACCGATGACAGCAAGAAAGCAATAGACGAAGCCAGCTAGTTTGGGTGATAATAGTTCGGACCGCAACGTGTTGAGCACTCGTTCGGCCAAGACGTATGCCACAGACACCATTCACAAAGATCTTGGCATTTAGCGCCCATCGTTCTCTCGGTAGGAGCTTCCTTCCCGTAACCCGTAACAAACCATTTGTCCAGACTCTCGCATATGGATACGAGAAAGCGATGCATGACGTCTTCGTGCATGGTTACGTACACAATCCACAATGTTTAACGGGTTTAACCAGTAAGCTAGCCATCATTTTATTATGCCGCGACATAAGGAGCTCCACACGGGAACTCCCCTGAGCCAAGCCGCATTGAGCCTTGACCCAAGCACTTGATCTAAGCGCGAGCCAATATCAAAGGAAACCGCAAGACTTCGAAACTCGAAGTGGAGAAACGGGCTGTCGATCTGTCTTAGATTTTTTTGTCAAGACACTGACCTCTCTGTCCCGGACCCGGATGCCGCTGATTCAGCGGTTTGTCCGGGTGAGGTTGGTATGCCGGTTCGCTATTCAAGCGTCTTGTTCCACCACGGATGAGGCGACGGGTTCTTCCGACCGATCGTTTGAGCTTCCCCGCACAGAACTTGATAAGTCCATCAGGTCTAGTTTCGCGGACAACGACCGAACCCACCACCCACCTGCAAAATCTGTTTGGCGTCGGCAAAAACCCACGTTGGACTCATTGGCAGCATCAATTGACGCATCTGGTAGTTTTCGCCTGGGATTACCGACAAAAACTAGACTTGTAAAATTCCTTGCCGCATGACAGGCAGTTTATGTGCCACAAACCCCTCTGATAACCGAGGTTAGCCTAAATAACTCGTTACGCTCGAGGACGAAACGCATGCTATGGTGTTAGGGCTAAGTATAAAACCCTTTCTAGATGGTAAAAGGATACATACCACTACTGGTTGTAACGCTCTGTGATCCGAATGTGTAAAGGCAATACAACTGTACTAGTGATTATAATGAAGATAAGAAAGCTAGCAGCTGGCTGGACTGGATATCCAGGCAAGATGACCGTGTAGGTGAGTAGCTCTAATAGTGTTACGGTTAGATATCCGAAAGTAGTATTTTCTACTAACAAGTAGCTAAGGTCGATACTTAATAACGGTACTAGGGTCTTATTAGCATGTTAGTAATCTTACTGGTCTATTAGGTATACGGTAATTAGTCGTATACTTAGTAGGAATGAGTAGCTTATATAGCTTTACGATAGAAGAATAAATAAGAGGTACTTTGTACGCCATGAGATAAGGCCCTTTTGTTAAAGTACGTTAATTGATAGGATATCCCTGTTGTGTCTATTGTGCTTGTGTCTCTAGGAAAATCCCCTTAGTTGCCCACAGGCCTATTGCCACGGCCTAAATGCACGTGCCATCGGAATTCGCTTGTTTGGCTGGCGAAATTCGTCCCAGATACACACCCGACATTCCTCCGGCATGTCCCACTTTCATCTGGGTTAGGCTGCTGCATTGCCCACTTCAACAAAATAGGTCCAGCAAGGCTACCTTACAAACGAACAAACTACCTCAGAGCCTAAAGTTATGAGTCAGACCGTACAGACAGGCATGCTCAGCCGGCGTGGGAGTGAAGGTCTCACTCTATGCTCTCACTCGTTAGTAACCTGCACACATCAACGGAGCTGAGGCAACGCAGGCCGGAAACGTATTTGAAATATGGGAAAAGCCTGACAAAGTCCCATTCATTGTTGCTCAGTGCGCCCACGCATCATAGTACGAGGGCATTTCCCAATCGAAAATTCTCGCGTGGACCGTACTGCGCCCATTAATGGTATGGTTTTGGGTGAGGTTGACTGTTTGGCTCTGGAGAAATTCTTGTTGGACCGAAGCCAGGTGTCACGAGCCAGAAAGGGGCATTGGGTATTTAGGGGGTTAGAGTGTCTAGGAAGACCTGAGATATGGCGCTAAGCACCGGTGCCCACCTATAAGAAGGCCAGCTCCCCAGTAAGTAACTGGGAGAAGGCCAGAGATGAATGCAGTCATCAGTTTA
>LFIW01001731.1:0-11656 GCA_001625285.1 Colletotrichum incanum
ATTTAATAAATACCGTCTTTTTAGGTCTTTTAAGAGATTTTAGGTCTTTTTAGACCTTTTAAGTATTACCTATTAAAGTAACATTACTTATTGTAATAGTATTACCTATTTAGGTTAATTATATTCTAATAATAAGTATTTATTTTCTTTTATATCTTAGATTCCTACATAAAAGAAAGTTAATATGAAGGTAAAGAGTAAAGAGTTTAGTAGACGTGCATCGCTCACTATGATACGTCGCTTACTATGCATATACGTTAGCTTAAAAGGCTTTATTAAGTCTTATAGGTTCTTTAACTTATACTAAGCTAAGGCGTTTATTTAAAAAGCTAACTTATATACCTACTTATTATACTGTAGAGGCCTTTTTGAAGTTTAGATCTTATATACATATAGCTAGCTTTATAAACTTATTTTTATATGTTTTAAGTTTTATTTATATTCTTTATAAATAAATTCTTTAAAAGAGCTTACATTTTATTATAATCCTTAAAATCTTAATGCTTAAGGTTAGTTATACCTTATATGTTCTTGTAAAAAGAAAAGTATTATATAGTTATTAGACCTTAAAACACAAAAGAGTTAATGTTTTATAAAGTTTAAAGTTATTTTAGAAGTACTTACTTATTTATAGTAGACCTTATATACGTTTATAAGGTAAATCTTTATTATATTAAGGCTTTTTCTATGATTTATAATTATGGTGCTGTTTATAAGTCCTATTATATTAGACCTTCAGAGCTACTATAGGTTATTATAAAATAGTATTACATTTAATGAACATAAGAAAAAGCATAAAACGAACTTTTAGAATTCATTTATTTTAAAATGAAACTCTTATAGGGTGTTTTTGTTAAACCAAAACATAATGGTTTAGTCTTTTAAAAAGCTCTTAATTTATTATAAAACTTAATTGTTTATACTTTTATTCCTTATATTATCAAATACTTATAACTAAATGCTTTGCTTAATTAAATGCTCGTATAATATTTAAACCTAAAATAGCTATAGTTTCTTTAAGGTCTTACATTTTTTCATAAACCTCTAAGAAACAAAATAAGATACTAAAAGTAAAGTAATTTGTTTAATTCTTTATTTGACTAGTTATTCTTTCAAGAGTATTTTAGTAGCTTTTACTACTTTATAGAGTCTTAAATACTTAAAGGTCTTTGAAATTTTCCTAAAGGCTAGTAAGAGTATAATAAGCCTTTAGGATGTAAAAAGATCTTTTTTTCGTTTAGGTTTTAGTATAACTATTATTTTAGTTCTTTCAAAGGGTCTTGAGGAACATTTAAATACTTTGCTACAGCTTATCATAGTAGCTTTAACCCATATTCGCTTATTCTTATAGGCCCTTAGAAATCTATCTGAAAGCTTACTTAGTCTTAAGGCTTCTTATAGTCCTACATAAACTAAGACTTTTATAACTTCTTTAAGTATGACGTTACGTTTCATTTTTATAGTTTTGAAATCACCACATGTTTAAGAAGATTATAGTTTAAAATATTTTATAAGTTAACTTAAGCTTTAAGAAAGACTATTATTATAATAGGTTAGTAATATATATAACTTATCAACAAGGTCTATATAGTCTAATAAAAAAAAACATCTTTGTTAACGTTTAGTGCTTTTAACTACTTAGTTTAGCTTATTTTATAATCCTTTAGATATCCTTGTTTAATCCCTTATAAGGGACTTAGTATTAACGACTTTACTAAGCCTTATATATAATAGTCTTTTTAAGCTTTTTTATAGCTTAAACATCGTATTAAATTATTTTAGGTTTAGTTTTTTTTATACTTCTTCTATACTTTCTTTCTATTTTACATAACCTAATGAGTCTTTATAGCCTACTAAGAGTTCTTAAGTAAGTTCTTAGTTATAAAATAAATATATTTACTTAGAACTAAGTAAAGTTATTTTATAAGTTCTATAATAGTATTATCAAGGTCTCATAGGATTTAATTTAGTAGTATCATAAGTTATTTCAAGATCTCTTAAAGTTATATAGTATCTAGGGTTAGCTAAAAAGGTTAAAGCTTAATTACTTTATTATTAAACCTTTTCTTATAAATAAAGTATTTATATACTATACAATCTTATTTTATGTAAAGTATAATACTTTTTAAAAGTACTTAGTATTATATATAGCTTACATAAAGCTAATTCTAAAGTTTTAGTAGTCTTTATAGGCTTTTATAATAATACTTTTTAAAGTAATAAAGTCAACATCTTATAGTCTAATAAGTCATACCAAAAACAAAGCCCTTCTATGCTTTTCGTTTTTATCTTACTTTAAAAAGTATTACAGTCCCTTATTAAAATAATATTTCTTTAAGATTGAAGAAGATTTATGAGGTTATTTAAGACTACATACTAGTAAATAATATTTTAGGTCATTAAAGACTATAAGTAAATAAAAAAGATTACTAGTAAACTAAGTTTTAATATTAATGATAATAAAATACTAATCTTATAAAGCCTTAAAGGTCTATTATTAATTCCTTTTATAGATACATAGTATCATATGGGCTATACCTTTTATTTAATGTTAGTTGCATAAATTTATATTTTACTCATGTTTAATATATTAGCTCTTACAAGTCTGTGTGTGATTCTTAAATAGGAATAAGATTATGTTAATAAAGCACTATAACGCTTTTATTATATTCTTTATTGTTTCTTAGGTGTTATATAGAATAATACTTAGGTATATTAGATGCTAGGTAAGTTATTACTACTAATATCTATTAACGTACATGCATATTGAGCGGCCCACTCTCTTATCGTACCTTAAAGGGTACTTTTTCAACTATTTTTTAGAAATCCAAAAGTTATTTAAAATAAATGTAACTTTATGTACAGATACTGATAAAGGTTACAAAGTAAAAAAAATATGAAAAGAATTATTGTCCTACTCTAACCTTATACTTTAACTTAAAGCCTTATCGATAAGAAGAGTAAGAGAAAGCTAGGGTTCGGGTTAGCTAAGAATTTTCTATAGATTCTTTTTAACTTTATCACTCTTATCAGCACCCATTTATAAAGTTATATCTATTCTAGATAACTTTTAGATTTTAAAATAAAAAGTTAAAAAAGTGCCCTTTAAGGTACGATAAGAGAGTGGGGCCACTCACCATGTTGGGCCGCTCACAATGCATATACGTTATATTTATTAAAAGTTTTTATTAATATTTATAAGGGTTCATAATCTTTAATATATATATTTTATATCTAATTAGCTTTTATAAAGATCTAAAAGTAATAAAAGCTAGAAGTATAGATATTCTTTGTATTTTATACAGCTATTATAAAGCCTAAAGGTCTTTTAACCTTTTTTACTTAGCCTAAAAGTCTAAGTAAGAGTTTAAGGTTCTTAGTCCAAGTGTTTCTTATAGTAGTTCAAGTACTTAAGGTTTAGCCTAGAGGCTTATACTAAACAAATGGGGTTTTTCTTCTTAGTCCTTGTAGCCCTCTTAGCTTTTAAAGTTATGTTTTAAGTCTTAATAATAACTTAAAAGTAATATAACTAAAAGCCTAATAGCTAAAGTATTACTTTATTAATATAGCCTCTTTAAACCTTTTGTATTTAAACTACTTAATTTATGTATTATGTTATTTATATAATCTTATAAGTGTTCTTAAGGTTTTTATTATTAATATTATAATGCCCTTTCTGTTTTAGGCCTTTTTTAATCTTTTCTAGATTATATCAAGGCTTTTCTAGCCTTATAAAGTTACCCTAAAAATGAGAAAAATAATATTATAGTTTATTTGTTTATGTTATATTTACTTTATAATGCTTCATAATAAAATAAGCATATCAATTACATAAAGACTTAAGAAATGCATCACGACATTAAAGAAATTGTAATAGATCCTTAGGTCCTATTACCTTATCTAATAGCTTAAAGTTATAAATGATCGTTAAAAATACAAGTATAGTTTCTTTACTTATAGTGATAGGTCTTAGTATGTTTCTTTTGTATGTGTAGTTGAGTAACCTTTTGATAACGTATATGCATAGCGAGCGGGCCACTTCCTTATCATATACTAAGAAGCACTTTTTTCACTATTTTTCAAAATTCGAATTCTTATCTAAAATAAATATAGCTTTATGTTTAGATGTCGATGAGATTCAAATAGTAAATAAAAATACTAAAGAATTCTAGCCTTCAAGTCTATCTTTGTAATGAAAATATCTCTTATTGCTTTTACTGACAAGGGTTATAAAGATAACGGTTAAGGCTATAATTATCATACTACTCTCTACTAGTATACAACTCTTATCGATAACTAAGTATAAAGTTATATATATTTTAGCCAAAAACTGGTCTTTTGAAAAAATAGATACTATGTAGTTAGTCTTAGTATATACTATAAATAACTATTATAGCTAGGTAAATTACTAAAATCACCCCTGTTAGCTATTATTATTTAAGACGTGAAGGACCTTAAGACGTGAAAGACCTAAATCTAAATTCTAAGCTAATTTAGTATAAGTTATTATTCTAGCCCTCTATAAACAGTATAGTATAGTTAACCTTATACAGAGAACTATTATAGTACATATAACCTAATATAATAACACTTATAGCCATTATTAAACCTTAACATATCAATATAATATAAAATACTTTATAGTATAAGACAACTACTAGTCTAGACTTTACTTGAACTATAGACTAAAATAGAAACATTACCTATAACCTTAATAGTAATTGCTTCTTTAAACTACTACTAAAGTTATAAAAGCCTTACTATTTAAGTTACCCTAAACTGAATGATAGCATAATTAGCGTACCAGTAATAACTTTAATTTAATAAGCCTTTTACTAAGGTTATAAAACCCTTATACCTTAGGCTATACTAAAAGCATAATTAACGTGCTAGTAATAGCGTTATTTTATAGAACCTAATACCAAGGTTATAGAACCTTATAGTATAAGTTACCTTGGATATTAATAGCTTTACTCTCTATCTTTTGAGAACCTTATATAAACGCTTAATATAACTAGACGTGTATAAAAGCCTAACTATAAGCTAGGCTTTTGTTTTATAGCTTATAAACTCCAATAATTTCTTATAGTTAACAGCTTTAAAACTGTTATCTTCAATCTATAGCGTTTGCTATAGTCTATAGGCTTTTATACCCTGAAGGCAGTCTATAAGAATACCTAAATAATAAAAGAATTAGCCTAAGACCTTAGGCTTAAGGCTATTAAGAAAAATATGCTATTTATTTTATTATTAAAAAGTAAAAGCATAACATAAATATGTTTAGTTCAAAGGTCTTCATAAAGGATCAACTAAATAAAAGAATATATAATAAAATTAAAGAATTTTATTTGATGAAGTAAATAACTATAAATAAGGTAAATAAATTCATAAGCCTTAGTAATATATAATACTTTTAAGACGTTATGAACATAGTAATATAAACTATTAAGCAGATAAATATTAAAATAGGCTAGTAAAAATAATTAAATAGCATAAAGTTAAGCTATAACATGTCCAGAGCTTTTACTAACGACAGCAGGACTATAATAGCATTTAAGCTAGATTAGCAGGTTAGTTACTTAACGGCGGCATCTCGGCCCAGGGACGTCACGCTTAACATTAGTTTTAGAGACAGGGCAGACAAGTTAGAAGTCGAAGTGTCTTCTGCTTAAATGGCTGTTATTAAGGCTTGGTACAAAGCATAGTATGTGGGTTCGCTTACTGATAGCGACGCGCCCCATTGTAATTTTGATTAGTTATACCAGAAAGAAGACTTACGTAGCGGCCAAGGTAAAAAGCTGCTGTAGTCATATAGCCAAAGGTCATTAGCTGGTACAGCGCCAGGCCAAAATAAAAATTAATGCCAACAAAGTTCCATAAACATAATACAAGGCTATAAGCCTAATCCTAAGCTAATAAAACTACTACATAGACTTTTAAGATAATTACTATAATAAAAAAAAGCACTTAAGGAATACCTATTAGCTATAATAAACAGAGTCACTGAGGTTATAAAGCCCTAATCCTTTCACTTAGTAGCTCTTTAGAAAATTTACCATCTTATATTCATTAATAGTATAGCCTGTTAGATTAACCTTTACTAGGTTAATATATAACTAAGCGTTATTTCTTTATTAAATTCAAACTGATTAATTAAGTTTAAAAATTAGGCTTATTGAAAGAATTAGTGTTTAAAAGATAAGAAGTAAGAACTAAAAAGCCCCATTACTTAAAAGCTTTTATAATATCTAAATAAATATAAAAAGGTCTTTAGCAAAGCAATAAGTAAATATTTAGTATTCTCTTAGCCGTATGACTATAAAGTTAAGTAAAAGACTTAACTTATACTTTTAGAACTTATTGTAACGCTTATAAATATAAAGCCTTATTTCTTAGCTTTTATAGTGAATAAATAACTTATTAGTAATAGATAAATAATAAACTAATAGAATTCTTAAATAAGTTTTATATTACTCATATAAATAATGTTCTTATTTTTTAAAGACTATTAAAGGTCTTATTTTAGTTATAAGAGGCTCATTTATAAGCTAATATCAAAACATAAATTTAGTATTATGACTACTAAGTTCTTAGGGTTTATTATTTCTAAAAGTAGGACATATTTAGAAATAAAAAAGATTATTATACTTAAGAATTAAAAACCTTTAATTATAGTTCAAAGTATTTAGTTTTCTTTAGGATTTTATAACTCTTACTGGATATTTATTTAGAACTATAAGAAGATTACTTAGCTAGTAGTTAAGCTTACTACCAAAAACTATTTTTCATGTTTTTAGTACAAACTACTAATCCGCCTTTAAGACCTTAAAAGTGCTTTTGCTAGTAACTTAGTTTTTTGCTTATTTTACGTTAGGCTTTTTACATGGCTAAAGACTAATATATTAAACTCTCTATATGTAAAGGCCTTTTATAGTAATAATAAGATAATAATAGTATATAATATCACTAAGAATTAAGAAGTAAGATTCTTATAATTCTTATATATAAATCTCTTTATAACTCTATAACTAAAAGTCTTATAAATATATAGATAATTTTTCTAGATTCTTCTTGAAAAATAACCTATAAAAGTATATATTACTATATATAACTATACTAATGCAAACTACTGCAAACTACTGCAGTCTACTGCATGTAAACGCATATACTTCTAAGCATTACATATGCCGGCGTTTATGCCTACCTACGGGCATATACGGGCATATATATACATATACGAGAAACATATAAGTATCTCTCGGCGCTTAGATATACGCTTAGATATACGCTTAGATACTATACGTATCTAAAGGACCTTATATATAACTAAGAGATATTCCCCCTACTTAGACAGTTTTATTATAATTAATTATGCCTTATAGTTAACATATATATATACCTTTTCTGTCTACCTTTACTATTCTTCTCTACTTTTCCTTGTGACTATTCTGAATAACTCTTGTTATTCTTACTATATCTTCTTATTTTTAATTCTAAAACTGTAAATAGTATTAATATAAATTATATAACTTATAATTAATAACTACCCCTTATAGTTTTAGTACTAAAAGAAATAATATACGAACCTTATTAGCTCTTGCTATTATATTAAAGTTATCATAACCTATTAACTTTTTTGAATTTATAATAAAATAAGTACTAAACATTTAATAGGCCTAATAAGCTAAAATAATAGATAGGTGAGTAATAGCTAGTAGCTAGATATAGCTGGTGGAGCCCCTGTGATAGTAGTAGTGGCTGAGAAGGAGCCTGCTTCAGAAGCTGTAGCTAGGGCAAATGACTAAGACTGCGTCATGTGACCTGCTGGCCAGCGTGCCTATAAAGGCCAGGCTTTTTAGCCTACCGCAGCAATGGATTCTTTTTTTTTTCTACCTTAGTTAAAGCTTTTATAAATAGGTAGTATAATTATATACTAACCAATCTTGAATTTATCACTATAAAACCACTTTAAGGTTATTTACTTTTCTTTAAAAATGAAAGCATAAATATCTTAATATTATTACATAGTTATTTTATATATTATTATAACTTCTTCAATAGCTATTGTTTTACTTTTAACTATATAACTACTAAGCATGGACTCATACTCTTATACAAATTATTTATTGATCAATAACCTTTTTGTTCTTAGAAATAATACCCTAATTAGTTAAGATAAATAGCCGAGCCTTTTTTAACACTAAAATTTAAACTTTTACTAAAACGCTTACAGATGATTACAATAGCACTTCATTAGCTAATAAAGACTAAGATAAAGCTAACATTTAGGTCTTTAATATTAACTACTCACTAAAAGAGTAGCCACTAAATGCTTTAATTATAAAAGTAAGCTAAAAACTTATCCTTGGTACTTTTAGTACACAGTTAGCATTATCCTTTTACTTATTACTGTTTCGGATATGTCTTTTACTAAAAGTAGTGAAAAGTAATAACTTAAGAGTAACTTATTCTAGTATTACTATTATTAAAGACCTAAAAGTATATTTATTTATCTAGGTAGAATACTAAATTAAAATAAAAGCAGCTTATTAATACCTAACCCTTTAGCTAGATGCTGTTACTTAAATAGTTATCTTAAGGTATAGAACCAAATAGCTAATTGTAAATTAAGTAACCCTCTAGGATAAGCTTGAAAGGCCTATCATAATAGCTTTACTCTGTTAGTATACCTTAATTAGCTAAGCGTCTAATTAACACTTAGTAACTTCAATATGACTTTTTTTACTAGAGTATTTTATTGTAAGTCTTAAAGCTACTATTTATACTAAATTACTAGCCTTAACTAATTTTATTACTATTAGGAATCAAGGTATTAAGCTACTTAAAGTAAAAATGAATAAAGATAAAAAGAATTCAAAGTTTAGTTTATAGGGTTTTTATATCATTACTTATTTTAAGAATAATATTTTATTAAAGTGAAAGATATTGATTTAAGTATATATATAGCTATATTAATAGTGGAGCTACTGACGTAGTACGTCCTCTAGCCAATAACTATAAACTTATACTTATAACTATAGAGGACTTTTTACTAAAGTTATAGTTAACTTATTTATATAAACTTAACTTAGCTTAATAAAATAAAATAAACCTAAATCCCTTCGTTCTTTTTTAAATATATTTAGTATATCATATTTACTAAGTACACTTAAGTTAGCTAGCTACTATAGTCCTAGTGAAAGCGCTACTGTTAAAATAAATCACTTATTAGTTCTTATAATACAATAGTTTAATATTATCTTAATATTACTTTTACTTTTTAGTAATACAGAAAGTATACTATGAAGCTAGCTTACTTATACTATAAAGCCTATAGTTAGCACGTTCTATACTAATATTTAAAGAAAATATATTTTAGTTACTACTAGAAATACTAGTAAGAAAGACCTAAACCTATAGCTTACTTAAGACTAAATCCCTATTATACTTTACTAGTAATCAAAAGAATAAAGCGCCTACTTTAGCTACAGCTTTATAGACTATATCACCTAGGCTTACTTTTATAAGCTAAAGACCTTTATTGTTAAAGTTAATATAATAAAACTAGTAAAAGAATTTACTTTTATTTAGTTAAAAAACTAAAGTCTTTAGTAAAAGAGATCTTTTTACTAAAGATAAGTATGTAAGATAAACGTCTAGCAATTAATTTAATAAACTTATAAGACCTTATTAAAAGAAAATCTTTAAAAGCAAAGCTTATGATAAACTTAAATAAATATAGTACTCAATTATATACCCTTTTAAATCTAAAAGTAAATAATTATACTTTCATAAGTAACTAAGTAACTTTACTATGACAAAAGTATTATATATTACTTTGCTAGAGATTGTTATACTTAATTTCTGTCATAAAATTTAATAAGAATCAGTTAAATAATATATATACTGCTTAAATAATAAACATATAACGTATATATATAGTAAGTTAAATAACAAAGTAGGTAAGACACTTTTCTTTTATATTATACTTTTCTCTTTCATTAAAAGTATCTTTTATATACAACTGACGTAGTTCACAAGTGAATGAATCACACAAGTGAGTGAATCAGTTTCTTATCATACCTTAAAGCCTCATACTTTAAACTTTTATATCTTTGTAATAATAGTCTTAAAATAAATACAACACTATAATACTAAATAAAGGCTAATTGTTAACTCAATATTAAATCTATTCAATTCTAAAGTCACTCTTATAGGCTATATCTTAGAATCCTTAAAAATGGAGCCTTTGATAAGCTAGGTTTTTTTTGATTTACCCTTATTGTAAATTTCTGATAATTTTCAAACTTTTATTTTATATTTAAGTAAGTCTCTTATCGAATTAGATATATAAGGTCTTACTTGTTTTGAGCTTTATTTCTATATACATGTAAAACGTCAAAATATTAGGCTTTAAGGTACGATAAGAAACTGATTCACTCACTTGTGTGATTCATTCACTTGTGAACTACGTTACAACTTTTGCCTGAATAAAAGCCGAATTACTTTTACACTTATAGCTCCTGCAAAAGACCTAAAACTATTCAAGTAAAAAGCTGCTTTTGTTTATAATATCCCTAAATTGATATTTTATGATCAATATAATAGAGAAGTATTATAAAGTAAAAGATAACTAAAATTAATAAAAATAACTTATATAAAAGAAGCTATGATTTGTTAGTACGTTATTAACTTAGTTAATTAAAGGATTTCTATTACGGCTTGATGATATATAAGCTATAGCTAAAGACTAAGTTCTCAATAGAAATACTATCATATCTAAAAGTTATCATAACCTTTAACTATAAAGAAGATATTACATAAAATAGCTTAATAAGTAAAATTAGGGTTGTATTATTTAAGGTATGTATACAAGTGACTAGGTATTACTTTTATACATTATTATAAAAGTGAATGTTACTTTTTTGTAGTAAATAAATAACTAGTTTCTGTTTAATTGGCATGTCTATTTAAGCAAAAATGAACAAAGTATAAATCAAATTAGCTTAAACTAGCTAAAGTATTTTGATTCATACATAAAGTCTTATGAAAAGGCTGATTCTTATTTCTTCGTTTTTAATAGCCTTAATAGCTAAAAATCTATTATATTTAAGAATTAGTTATTGTAAAGAATAAAAGATTACGACTTTATATGTCTTTTTATTCATTATATAAGCCTTAGCCTTTCAATATTAACTGTTTTAGTTTCCTAAAGACTATACATAATAAGAAAATTAAAAAAAGTTATATAAGTATGAATCACATATAGTGTAAGACTAATATAAAGAGGGTAAAAAGAGGTAAAGAGGGTAAATAGGTTAAAAGGTGGCTTTATTGTTGTGTGTAGTAATAGTGATAATCATCCTTTTTCTAATAGAGGGAAGGTTAAAGGTTATATATACTTTTTAGATACCTAATAGTACGTATTAAGGTATTTCTACTTTATTAAGCCCTTTTTAGCTTAGTCAGATAACGCTTAGATAATTATATCTAAGCTTTACAGTAGTTAACTAACGCTTTGTTAACGCTTAGTTAACGCTTAGATATTGCTAGGATAATTATATCTAAGCTTTGTAGTAGTTAACTAACCTTATTAACCTTTTATTAATAATAGTATTATTACTACTTTTAGTAGTAAAGTATTTTTAGTTTAAGT
>LFIW01001736.1:0-10377 GCA_001625285.1 Colletotrichum incanum
AAAGCAGGCTTTCCTAACCAATGTGCCAAAGATGACGGAACGCGGAAGCGAACTCATAATATGGGGAGAAACCTCCCCCTCCCCCCCAAAAAAAAGGGCGGGGGAAAGCGACCTCCATTGGGTCCGTCAGCCCGGCTGATTGGGTCGCCTGCACCATACACACTCGCTCACGGCAACGTTTCCCTATGTGGCCGGTCGATTCCCAGAACTTGGCTCGCGCTGCTTACCGTTTCCTCCCCACCCCCCTGCCCTTCTCCGTACCCTTTATTTTCACAATGACTGACGCCAAGTTTGGTGACCCTGCGCCGCTGGGGGCACGACGTGAGAGGTCGTATACGCCAGGATGGGTAATATGCTGTAAACGAACACGTTCCGGCCCTCGTTGCTGGGTAGATGGGTTGTTCCCTCCAAGCCTCCCCCCCTCTATTGTCCCTTGTGTATCCATCTCTCTCTACCCTCATTGCGGGGGGACCTTTCCTGAGTCCCCTCTACGGGGTGAGCCACATGCGTCGTGTCAAGACATCTTGGCGAATACTTTCAGCGTCGACAGACAGGCAACCATAGCAGCAAGGCATGAGGGTCCCCCAGTCTAATGACTCGACGTCGTTTCCTCAATGACAGTAGACAAGGAAAATTGATGCAAAATATATCGATATAGGTATCTGAATTGAAGAGACTGTAAAAGTGCCCTTTCAACTGAGGCTAAGCTTTTTGTCTATCCCATAGAACGGTCAACGAAGTACTATGCTTCACTTGCACGCGCAAGGCAAGATACCCCAGTGATTGTCCTCCCCCTTTCTCTTGTGTCTAGGCACACTCACACACCGTTCACCTCGCTCTTGGCGTGCATTCAGCTCTGGGAATTGCGTGCGCATGTTGATTATCAAAGAAGGTTATTTGATTATGTACGACGATGCAAATCCCGCATGCCCCTTTCATCGGCCTGGGTGTTTGTCTTGCGTATATGTGCGCATATCCTTGTGACGACGCACTGCAGGGCCGTATTGTAGTAGCCTCTGCTGCTTGCCCCCCCAAAGCAGTCATAGGTGTATCCCAAACAAAACTGACCCCTTTCTCCAAAAGCTCTTACCCTGAGCCTTATCTGTAAACGCCTTGTGTAGTAAGCAAGCCTTTCCTTTGCGAGCTCATAATATGGAGCCGCTTCCAAAGGACAGAATCGCGGCTATGCAGAAAATCAAACATGTTAAAAGTCGTACAGTCGTATCCGGGTGTAGTCAATAACCCGTTTGGCCCGGCATCTTTCCGAGCGAGTGGCCGTGGCTTTCGAGTGGCAAGTGGTTGTGGCAGAACACCCTCTTAGTGTTGAGCTGGGCACTGCCCTTCTTGGTAGCGTCGATAAGGTTGGCCGGGTCATCGTAGCTCTCGAGCTGGCAGCATTCAATGTTCTTGACCCAGCGGTGGTTGGCAATCTCCGAGATAGACGCGCGCTTTGCGGGATTGGGGTTGAGCATCATGAGAAGCACACGACGGAGCGCAGGCGGAGAGACCATCAGGTCGAAAGCCGGGTAGTGAGGGTAATCCGTTTCCGTCATGCGAGCATCGGGCTCAGGGTGCTTGGCCTCCCACTTCTCCCATCCCTTGAGCAGCAGTCTGTAGCCCTCATGTGAGGTATCGGCCCTCTTCCAAATGTTGCCTCCGAAAGTGAGGTAAATCATCACAACAGCGGAGCTCCACACGTCAAGACCGCGAGGATCGTATTCGTCCTGCTTGAGAATGACCTCTGGCGCCGTGTACGGCTCGCTACCGCACATACCGGGCTTGCACAGACGAATCTCGTCGCACATGCCCTTACCGCATTGTCCACCAGCTTCCCGGAAGCCGGGATGATGGCCAGTGAAAACTTCTGACACACCAAAATCGGTGATCTTCAGCTTACTGTCCTTGGTAATGAGGAGGTTCTCGAGCTTGATATCGCGGTGGGCAATGCCGTTGCTGTGGAGATAGTTGACGCCCTGGATGAGCTGCTTGAACAAGCAGAGACGATCGCTCTGTCTCGCCGGGTCGGTCATATAACGCTTGGCGATGAGTCCATAGAGGTCGCCCTCTGAGCAGTACTCCATAACGTGGTTCCAGCGGCCGTGATCGGTACAAAGTCGGACCGTCTCAACGATGTTGGGGTGATGTAAACTCTTGGCGATGCTAAACTCCGACTTGATCTTCTTGACGTACTCGTCCTCCGTCTCCTTCTTTCTCTTGGCTCTGAACTCCTTGACTGCGTAGAGCTCATTCGGGCATCCCTTCCGGCACATCATGGTGACCTTGGAAGTGGCGCCCTTGCCGAGATGTTTGCCGTGACGACCAAGCAGCTTGTGCTGGTACTCAAATTCCGAGAGAAGCTCGGCGACGTCGACCTGAAAGTCATCGGGGAGACTCAAGCTCATGCGACGAGCCTTGACACCGACACCAGCGTCAGGCATTTGAGCCCAGGGAGACGATCCTTGCATGGGCAGAACAGGGTTCTTGTAGTGGTTTTCCGATGCAGGCGCAAGGTGACGGCTCTCTAGGCGACCTTCGAAACTGCTGGCGCGTCTCCTTCCCAGAGGAACCGGCTTCTTGGCTGCGTGCTTCTCTCGCCCAGGAACATTGGCACCGACAAAGTTAACAGCCCGACCACGCAAGCTGGTGAAGCCAGTCGAGGCCCTGTTCTTCTTCTTGAAGTCATCCTGAGAAGGCATGGTCGACGCCTCCTTGTAGGACGAGGCGGTGTCGACGGGCGAGCCTGGCGACGGAGGCGTGTTGGACCTCGTGGTGTTGCTTGATCTGTTCATTGAGAAGCGTCTGCCACTGCTCTTGGCAGGTGTCGTGTCAATCACTGCGCTTTCGGAAGCGTCGTTGGCTTGGCCCAAGAAGTCAAAATCCGGTCTGTTGATGGACGAGTTGGATCTGCGGAAGATGTTGGACATAGTCCTCTTAAAGCTGGTAGTAGAACCTCGAGTGGGCCGTCTTTGCAGCGGAGTCGGTGGCGGTTCTTGGTCAGCAGCAGGCTCAGCTGAAGCTGGAGGGTTGGCGGGCTTTGGTGTTGCGGCCGAGTTTGCGGGCGAAACCGTGGGGGTGGGTGCGGTGTTAACCAAGAGAGGCTTCGGCGTTGTCTGCACCTGATGGGTGGACTGGTTTTCAGTAGTGAGGTTGGTGTCGTGATGGTCTTGACTGGGGCGGGTAGTAAACTCCTGGGACTGTCTCCCGCTGCTAATGGGGGTCACAGGTTCATTCGGCGATTCGCTTTCGGACTCATCGACTTCTTCGAGGATGGGAGAAGTAAGATCGGTAGGAAATTGGCGGGGGGACGAGGACATGCTACTCGAGTTTTGTTGCTCGGAATGTTGCTTGTCTGGAATCGCAAGCGTTGTTAGTGACCGACGGCTTCAGGGATGCTGCGGACGGAAACAGGGCGGGTTGGGAACAGCTGCTTGATGACGGAAGGGTAGCTAGGGGGTGCAGTGACCACCGGACGTACCTTGAGTGAGGGAAGCGGGCGGGGGCACCGCCAGGCTGGTGAGGACGGTCGCCATGGCTGTTCGGAGTGTGGCCGGTGGGCACAACGACGGCAGCGGCGAAGGGTGCTCTGATCAAGGATGGGCCAATACGTAATTGGGACACACACCACCTAGAGAAAACGCTTGGTGCTGGTGCAAGTGCTCGTACTGGACGAGTTTTTGGAGGGTGGAAGTAGTCCGCGGCGTTTCCGGGGGTCTCCAATTCTCTGGCCTGGGCCTTGACAAATGGAGGGGAAGGATGGGCGACGGGCGAGTAGTGTATCCCCCAAATTATCGGTCCTAAAAGCACAAACGTGAAAGAAAACCCGATAAGTCGGGTTGAGCTCGGTGAAGTGGGTTGGTTTGGCGCAGGGGACGATAAGCCTTGGAGGCCGAGATCCAAAGACGCAAGGGAAAGGGAGGGGGAAAGGACCAGCGAGTTTGCTTTTTTTTTTTTGGTCTTTATCCCATTGCTCGTGGCTGCATGCGTTTATTTCGTGGTATTGCTGTTCGGCGAAGGACGAGCGTTCGGCGTCGAATCAAGAGCGCGTGAGGCTTTTTGGGTAGGCAGCTCTTGCAGCGCAGGAAGATGGCAGCAGAACAAATTGACCCTTTCGCCGCGCGTATGATCCCTGGACGAGCGGGAGCTGTGTGTGCACGCGAGCGTCTGCGGTTTTTGGTGTAAGGCGGGCGCCCGAGAAGTAAACTGGAGGAACTCGGGTCTTAGTCGAAGGAAGTTGGTCTTGGAATCGGCGCAACGTATGTAGGGGTTGAGAGAGACTGCAGATGCCGGTGGCAGGTTATGTAGAAAAGCAAAGTGGCTTTGCGGGTTGGCCTTGATGCTGCTCTCGACTTGTGTCGAACTGTGAATGGGGTCGACGACGACGATGAGGTAACAGTTTGATGTAAGAGGGATAGAGTATTAGTCGTGATTTAGGTCAGAGGAAGAGTCGAAGAGGGAAGCGGAGGAACATGAAAACAATTCAGGCGTCCATTCTGGCGTTTTCTCGAGGGCTTGCGAGGTGGGAAGGCTGCGAGTTTTGAGTCGTCGCAGGGGAGAATTGGTCGCGAACGAGACGGGGGGAACCGTTTCTCAATTTGGATGAAGACAAGCTCGAAGAAGGACCCCGCTGCTGCGCTTAGAGGGGCGTGGGAGTTGGAAAAGACGCTCGAGAAAGTCGAGAGCTATTTTCCGCCTCGGCCGGGTGTGAGAGACGAAGAGGGTGCTGTGCGAAAGAGGATGGGAATGAGAGATGGAGACCGGGGGTGCCGCCGGGTGCAGGCAAGCCGATCAGGTACGCAGTACGAAGCGCGTAGGGGAGCAGGTACCCCGTACTTTCCACTGCAATCAAGTTACCCTTTATTTTGTCAAAAGTTGACTGGGTGGGATGGGAAGGAAGGGATGGAGGGGTTTGGATGGGGAGAGCATGGGGACGGGGGAAGGGGAAGGGGGAGGAGGCAACAAATGGGCGGGCGGGTTGATTGAGAAGAGAATCTTGGTATTGGTTATTGGCCCGGTTTGAGTGGTAATTTCTATTTTTTATTTTTATTTTACTTTTTTTGTAGTGAATAAGTACACGCAAAGTGTAAGTGCACTATGGGACGGGGGGTCCTGGTGGCGGCTTGCTTTCCTTCCATTTGGCACTCCGCGGAAACGGCAGGGGCAAGTGAGAGTCGCAACACACAACAGCAACAACAACAGCAGCAGGAGCAGTAGCAGTAGCAGCAGCAGCATGGTACGAGATACTTACCACGACGCTCCCTCGTCTTCCCTTCACCCACCGCCAACACCACACGAACGACACCGTAGCCTACCTGGAGATGAACAAAAACACTTGGCATCCTCCCTCAGCAAGCGGCAACGGAAGCAGCAATCATACAGTGCTGCAGTGCATCTGCCTGGCCAAGCCTGGACCAGGCCAGTGTGCAATGTCCAAGGCTCCCCAATGACCACTCAGCAACCAGCATTTGCGAAGGTTGCGGCCAAGACGGTGTGCAGCCAAGAAAGGACCAGAGACACACGCAGAGCCCACAGTAGGTCTCGCTCGAATGGCCGCCAAGTATTCTCTACCTATCCGTGCAGACGGGGGGATTTGAGCGAATATTCGGGGACACTCTGGAGTCTGTACGAACAAGCCTTGACAGGGACGCAGTACGTACGTCCTGGCACTGGGACTGGGACTGGGACCACGACCTACGGTGACACACTGGACCAATAAAGCGGGACTGGAGAATGCCCTGAGGTGGAGCTGTTCCCATGGCCATCTGGGGATCCACTCCACGGGCAACACACCAACCAACCCTGACAAGACACCACCCTCGCTCTCACTCTTGATCAGTCGCTCACACTCGCCGGCCCTTGTCATCGAAACCGATGAGCCCCTGCCCTACCCGGTCATTACTCTGTCTGGGTGCGCTGCTCTGTGCACGCAGCACTGCACACAGCCGGGGCGCTGGACTGCACCGCACCGCACCGCACCACACCACACCAAGGCACATCAGACGGGACGGCATTCTATGCCTATCAATCGGCTGCTGCACGAGAATGGAGCATCGACCTACGACTTCGCACCCTGCCTGCGCTGCCACTTGCAGTGCGTTACCCAATGCCATCGTCTCGATGTCCCTAGCCGGACCTGGCCGGGGCGAGACGTGACTGAAGAAACCCGCGGATCCTGCCAGGAACAGCGCGAGGGCGAAAAATAATCGCCCGACGCCGTGAGCCATGGAACCCGGAAGGAACCCGCAATGGAAGAAGCTATGCAGACTGCCAGCTTTGTGCCATTTCCCCCCTCGACAGCACCTTGGATGATGGCCGACGATGGCCGACGATCGACATGTACGTGGGGGAACGAGCAAACCATCATAAACCAATGCCGTCGTCTCTGGGAGCATCGCGTTAGCCAATCTACTACGTACGGATTCGATTTGTGTCTGTAACAGCAACTGCCATAAAAGACAAGCGTTGGTATTGGCATTAGCTAGCATCTTGTTCAGGTAAGGTGTCACTGGCATTGGCGCCGGTCACTGACGAGTATTGGCAGGCAAAAGAAGCAGGCTTGCAGGCTGGCAGCCAGCTTCACTTTGCCCATCCATGTCTTTATTACCATTCCATTTGCCTGTGGCCTACCAGCGACCACCAGTGCCCTTGCTGCGGGTACTGTGTATTTTGGGAGGGGCGTATGTGGGCGCGCTGGTGTTCCCAGCATGTGTCGTGACCGCAGTCCATGATCAATCCCAATTGATATGCACAGGCAAGACACAACAGCAGCAGCATCCATCAGCACGGAGGTTCCAAGCCTAACTCCGCCTCCGACTCCTGTCCCTCAGAGCTCGCTCACACACTGGCGAATGAGATACACCGACGGTTGTGTGGGGTGAATGATGCGATGGATTGCTTGGCTGCAAACCGCTGCTCTGTTTTCCTTGGAGTCTTGGGGACACGGAGACGGTGGGAGAACCACTTTTTCCTTCCTTCTGCTCCAAAAGGACTGGTCCAAATGGCTTCCCCTTCCTCGTCCCTGCTTCTTCTTGCAGCGTGCTAGACCTCCGCCGCCGGTCTCTGGAGAAAGGGGAACTGCTGAAATGGGGAGGTTTGCCCTCGCGTATCTGTATGGCGCCGCAGAAGCCATCCGAGGGGGATGTTCTTGTCTTGTGCCCTCCCATCCAAACCTGGGCGGTGCAACCAACGACGATGCAGCAATTTGGACGACTGGAGCTGGGAGTGCATGGGAACGGTACGAAGTATTGGCCGCACCCACCTACACAACGCCATCCGCATATGCAATCCACCATGCACATCCATGCCCGCCCCGAGAATGACGATGGCACGGATGGGCTCTTGTGCCTTGTGTGCGTGCTTCCCCTTGGGGGAGAGGGAAGGGAACCACATCGCGATCCTGGCCTGCACAATATCCGTATTCCCGTGTTTCTGTCCGAGGCCCCGCTCAAACGGGGAACGGTGCAAGAATGGAGACGATAGCAATAATGGATGACTGAATTGTATGACATTTCAGCCTGCCGAGGCATGCTCGCTCTTCGTTTCCGGTTAAATTTGGATCTTCTTACCTCAGACCGGCCGACCTGGATCTATTTCTTGAGTCTAAGAACGTAGCTATTTGCTGTCATTTGCTGTCATTTGCTATCCTTGGCTTGGCTTGGCTCTGGCTATCATGATTGATGCTATCCACGACGTGGCGATTCACTGCCAGCAAAGGCTTTCGCCCCTCTGCTCATTTGACGACGAGGCATAGAATTGGAGCTCATGCGGAGGTGGAGGACCGTGGCGTTGATGGATTGACGTTGGCCCCTGAACCGTAGCCATGCCTGTGACTGCGGTTGCGGCTGCGACTGCCGCATGAGATGAATGATTGAAGGTCCCCAACCGCCTGGCTCGTCATGTCTCACAAGGCTCACTTTGCAGCCGCAGCTGACAAGGGTGGGCGGTATTCCGCAACGCGGGCAGACGTTGGGCACAACTGAGGACGATTGACTCACGGGCCAGTGGCGAGATACCAGCTGAAGACGGTTGTGAGCAGAGCAATTGCACCAAGACGCCGGTCGAGAATGTTACTGGAGTAGAAGAGGGGTGAGATCCTTTCGAGATATCTCACTTGGAATCCGTCCATGACCCTCGACCAAAGGGTGGACGGCGACGAGTTTGATGGGAGAGCGGCACTTTACACGCGGTCTAACGGCGGGATTCGATCCACGGTACATGGTACAAGCGATATGGCGGTACGGCGGCTGTACGTGCGCTACCAGATGACAGCTGAGGTAGGAACACCCTGTGTGCAAGAGAGGACAAGAACAGACAAGGCAAGGAAGAGATTCCCGCGAGGGCAAGGACGACGAAAAACAAGATCGAGAACAAGAACAGCAAGCATAGGGGCCACGTCTCTTCGTCATGGGAAGACCCTGGGACATTGGGCCTTCTCTCTGGTGTCCTCTTTTACGTATCACGTCCTCGATTCGACCATTACCTCACTACCGCGTTTCCTCCACCGAGAACCCACGATGCTCTGATCAATTGCCATTACCATGGACGCCCACACACCCTCAATCCCAAGGGCCATCCACACATCCAATGCGCCGACCAGCCGCAATCCTCCAGGTGGCCCCCTCGGTGGGTCTTTTCAGGGCTCTTCCTCGGAGTGCTGCTGATGGCAGGCTCGCACTGCACCACACTGGAGTCCGGCGGGTGGATTGGATTGAATGTCACTGGGGACCACAAGCGTCCTGGACATCGGATCGAACACGGTGAGCGAGCAAAGTCTCTCTACAGTGTCGGCGACCCGGGGGCTGTCAGTGGCCAAACGACGGAGAGTCTCCGATAATAACAGCGTCCTAAAGGGCCGACAGGGCCGACAGATAACCTGTTCCTCGGCTGCTACGGCGCGAGACATAAGGGGCCCTTTCCGCCCTTCCAGCACCCGATACCACTCTCGGCTGACTCGGCACCTGTTGGGTATCGGATGCGGCAAATGCTTCGATGTACGTGGTACCTGACACAGTTCCTGCGTTGCTGTGTTTTGGAGACGATGGGCACTCGGGTTGTTGATGATGGTGGTCCTGACGAAGACAACTGTTGCCTCGTACGCTCACAGTCCACGTTCTTCCCAGAGGGTCGCTGAATGCTCAATGTCGGCGGCACATGCGCCTACGAAACACCTCCAAAAAACAAAACCCACATGTTTCGACAACACAGACGATGAACCGAGTACTCGAGCGTCCAACTAAAACGCCTCGCGCCGTCCATCATCTTGTCACCGCCAGGAACAGCCTAACACCCAAACGCCATATCCTTGTCGGCATTTGTTTTGGCTGAAGATCCTGGATGCTCAAGTCTCGCAGTCGCTCTCGCTTGTGGCTGCTGTGGTGGTTCCCAAAGCCCCCGAATCCCGATAGACTTTGTCGACCCCAGGATCTGGAAGAACCTTTTGGAGAGTCCGAAAGTCAATGAGACTTCAAAGGCCATCCAGTCAAATCCTACCTCTGCGTCAAGCCCTCACACCTGGCGACTTTGCATCTCAACGCTGTCCCAACAGCCATTTCCTGTCGTCATCTCGGGCTTGGCCTGCTGTCTGGTACGGTGATTCTTAACTTCGGACCGGCTGCCGAGGAGGATTTCAACTCACACAGCTGCGTCCTCTCAAGCCTCTGCTCACAGCTGCAGTAAGGCCAGTGAGGAATGCTCCAGCACCCCCAGTTGTTCGTGGATCGCCATTTGACAGCCACTATCATGACTGGCCAGGGGTTCCTAGCTCTAGAAAGAAACGGTCCTAATCTGACCCTGCGCAGCGCGCCGATACCTTTCGCCTTGACCTCACACAGAGTACGTACCGAAATACGTCCGTCCTCGGAACTCATTTCTCATTTCGTTCCAACACTTTCGACAAAGGGTACTCTCTCTCATTGTTGCGGGTGCCCCCATCACGGTCACCTGTTGTTGCTGCCCGCAAAAGCACATGTTTCGACCGCATGACCTGCTTAGAGCTTGTCAAATACGACGTCAATCGAGTATACAAGAACCTTCTCTCAAGGCAAGACTTAGCATGGAAACCACGAGACGAGATGCCAAAGGCGCGTAAGGCGGCGCCTCCAACAAAAAGGGTCCTCGACAAGGATTGCTAAAGCGCATGCCGAGTCTCCGATGCTCCAGCCTCCTCTGAGCATGGGAGGATGATGACAGGGGTGCCGTTCCCGATGCCAGTGCGTCATGCTCCCCAGACCACGGTGGGGATCTTCAACTCTACGTTCACCAATGCCGTACGTTGGAAGCGTCGCTTTCAGAGGCACCTGATACCGTATGTACTCAACAGACCCGTATTACGCTAAGGCCCAGGGTAGCCTAGTGCAGCCGAATAGCAGTCGAATAGGGGTT
>LFIW01001737.1:0-13275 GCA_001625285.1 Colletotrichum incanum
AACCCGTCGATCTAAAGCAATGGATGCCAGGCGATGGAAAGCCCATTCTGCAGAGGTTATCCAGGAATTCTTCCATCTTCTATACTCAACTCGACGTACCACTTACCATAAGAATCAAGATGTGTCTCCCTATAGCCATGTTGAGAAGAATCGAGGTCAAGGAACCAGTGGCCTATCAATGCGCTGTTTATTCCACGATTTATAACCTGTATAACGTTATTTCCACACGCCGCGTTGTTTCACACAACAAGGCCACTCCTGCAACTGCGCCAAGAGGAGGCATCACAAATTTCGTGCCCATGGTCACTGGCCCAGAAACGCATATTTCCGAAACACGACGGTACTTCAGTACACGATTTTCCATAGGATAAGCAACACTAACCACAAGCGATATATAACCGGACAGTACCTGCAAAGCTTACTAGTATCCTCTCTCCTTCCCCAAACTTACTCAACACGCCCGGCCAATATATAATAACAGAGTGGGATTATAATACTACAGTATGCGGATCTCCTGTGTCATCGCTGCGGCAGTTGCGGCTTTCGTCGGCGCTCAGTCGGAAACCACTGGGGTACAAGCATCCAGCTATTTGCGTGTACAATGGGAATACTAAACATTCTTTGCTGTAGGAGCTTGGCGATGCCTTAGTCGTTACGAACCCACGGGGTGTTGTGTACGAGGCGAAACTGCCGGAGATGCCCTTCTTCAAGCAGGGCTCGTTGAACGGCAACGTCCGAGGGTCCATCGTAGCCATGACAGCTCCGGATGGCTACGGAGTCAAGTTCACAGTCGGCTTTTCGAATCTGCCCAACGAGGGCGGCCCCTTCAGTACGTCGGAAACCACATGCGCAGATACCGGCCCAGGTCTTTTCTAACATGCTAGAGCCTACCACCTCCATGTTGATTCGATCCCAGAGGATGGCAACTGCACCAAAGCACTCGCCCACCACGACGCTTTCAAACGCGGGGAGACTACGCCGTGCGATGCCTCCAGGCCAGAAACCTGCCAGATCGGTGACCTAAGCGGCAAGCACGGGTCCGTGACGCGTGACTATGAACCGACATACATCGACCGCTATCTTTCGATTGTGCAGGGACCGGGATCTTTCTTCGGAAACCGGAGCTTCGTGCTCCACTTCGCGAACAAGACGCGAATCAGCTGCGCCAACTTCAAACTGGTCCAGAGGCCCGCCCCGTACGACAACGGTACCGGCGCCTCCAAAACCGTTCGCGCCACGAATGCCCCAGCCACGGTGACTCCTCATAGCGATGCACCATTGGCCAGCGCCGCTTCCGTGATGAGCGTATCGTTCTATTTACTGGGGGCGGCATCCATCCTTGCTTTTATTAGTGCTATTGGCGACGTCTGAGTCAAAAGCGACGCTATTCAAAACGTCAGAGATCACACGAGCCTGACATCGCCGCGCATAACAAGGTGATCTCGAGAGCGGCTTCTGCTTCGTTTCTTCCTTACAGAATGTGATCTGAGTGGTAGTAGGAAGGATAGGTGCTTTCGGCTGCAACGTCCTCACTGACAACGGAAATACGTATACCACTGGATTTGGATCGGCTGCTTCTTGTGTCTCTAAAAAGGTCGCGGTTTCATTTCTCCCGCTAGGTACTTCATTGCACTCTGGTCATGCCCGTTGGTGCAGCAGTGAAGCCTGGTAATCGACTAGCTGCGAATAATATATGGTTGCCTGCACACATTACAATGTACTGCATCTCGAAGGAGACGAGAGAGGCGAATGATGAAAAGTCCACCCATGAATCTCGCGGCTTTTCTTCTTCGCATTCGGGTAGTGCTTGTATAGATAACATATTTTGACCCAGTCCTTTCACAGAAATCAGATAAATGGGCCATAATAATAATATCCTTCAGCTGGAAGTGGGGTACAGCTTAGTCCGGAACAAAGTTTTGCTGCCGTTGTGACGAACTGTCGTCGTGATGTCCGCAAATACAGCTCTCGTGTGGGGCTAGGTGCCCAGTGTTGTAGTTGTAACCCCTACTGCCATAAGGGCCCGGCCTTTCTCGACAGTTGTTGCAACCGTCATCAAGGCGGTATGTGGTAATAGAGTTCGTCCGACCTCGCTGGCAGATCCGGTGAGGGGATGTAGTCTCGCAGACCTGCCGAATTGACTCGTACACTTCAGGAGGTAGATTGTACGCATAGCGGTGTGATGGTGCCCTAGCATGCAGGCTTTGCCGAGCAGTTAGCTGTGATGTAAGTTCAATGCGACCAACAGACGTATATCCTGTGCGATTGTGCGAGGCAGACTCGTAGGAAACGATGGCGATCCTTCCTAATCAGAGCGAAGGACGAGTTAGTTGCCGGGCCCTGCACTGTGTTTGCGCTGTTATACCGGCATTTTAAACACTAACTAACGCCTTGGTTAATTACCCGGTTATGCGTCACAATCCCTTCAAGACACCCATGGACTGAAACATAACGAACCCCAACCGACGTTCGGAAGGAAGAGGCTTGGAAACGATAGAACCGAACATATCAGAAGCACTCCGCTCCAGAACAGTCACCCTGCCACAGGGAATACAAATCAATAAATCCGGATACTCACATGATAAAGTTCTGGCTGTCGACTCACGGCTTCAATCTATTCGGAGACCAATATCTATGCCACGGAAAATCTTGTACAATGACGGCTCCATTGACCCAAAGAAGACAACACCCTAAGAGGAAGCCCTACTCAGATTTGATTCGGGAAGCATTCCTCGGTAAACGGAGACGAACCTATGAGTCTCAATCAGATCTACAGATGGTTCGAGTCCTCCATGGACAATGGCGTGCGTTGGAGTAAGAGCAGCATCCGTCACACTCTCTGTGTGAACAAGGTCAGTGCTTTTGCTATGTGTCCCCATATTTGACGCAACTGTATGCTGCCGGAATGTTGGCTTTTGCGTATTAAGCATAACGGAACGGTACACAACCCACCACATTCATCTAATATGGCATGAAGGCTTTCACCAAGAATCAGTTCGGACAGTCGAAATGGCATCTATCGTCGAACTCGGAACATGATGTCCAGTCCAAAAGTCCGCTTCGCAGGTCTGGAACGCCATCCCACCGCCCCGTTCTCTCCAAGGTAGAGTCGCACGAGACCATACACAGCAACTATCGACATGATTTCCCTCTAGAAAGCATAAGGGAACTAGGAGAACTAGAAGGGATTCCGGCGTTCACGCCGCATACGTCCACGGCACCCAAGGACCAGCAACACACGGCGAATGGGCCGGGTATGGAGTTTCATCTGCCCCCTTCAGTGGTGAGTCGTCGTCCCACATGCATCGTGCCATGGCTTACAGTACGTTAGGTCTGCTTTCCTTGCCTGCTGAGTAACAATTCGCTGTGCGACGGCCAAAGCCCTTCCTGTCTACAATGCTTGCAGTCTGGCCTGACGTGTGAAGAACAAGTCCCGTTTCTGGCGGCGGGCGAAATGTTCCTCAAAGCTCTTCCTTAGAGCGCGCCGTTGCACGAACGCCTCGGCAAGTCATCGTCAACGCAGGGGGAGGTGAACAGCACTGTTAGACCGCCTCGAAGGGCCGCAACGGCCAATCAAATCCATCTTTGAGGCTCCTCTTCGACGCTCGATATCACTAACAACGTTATGAACAGTGAACGCTGGGGTGATTTAATGTGGAGTGCCCCACTATGGCATGAGTGCCTCGCATGGATTCTAGGGTAAGCGAGATTATAACAAACATTTAACGATGCGCACCTACGGATGGCTATCGGCGGATACCATACCTCCTGCTAAGTTAGTTACGCAGATAGAAAAGGTCACGGCGAGGGTGCGCTCCGACGCGACTTCATAATGCATCAGTCACGGATCGGTCACGAAGGCTTGGAGACAAGATACAGCAATATAACCTGCAAACACTTCTCGTCTAGATTTTCCTTCTCCTCACGTTCTTCTGCCTGTGACAGACTAATTATGGAAATTTCATGTCAGATTTCTGACACCTCGGGCAATCCCATCGACGGGATTTATGTCACCCTGTCATGTTTGGCATACCCCACTATCTCGTTCTCGGGCGTGACAGCATCCGATGGCAGGCCCGCCTGGACGTATACGGGATCGACTCCGAACTACATTGGGTTTGGGCCGCTGAACGCCCACTGGCAGCTAACGCTGTATTCACTTGGTGAGCAGATGCCGATCATTCCTGTTGTCTTGTTCGTTCCCACTTCAGCCCATGTTTGGGTTGACTTAACGCGGCGTGGGTATGCGGTTGACTTCCAGTATCCTGCGGGGTCGATGATCGGTCATAGTAGTCGAAGAGGCACAGCTGCGGCAATAAAGGCCGTGCTGAGCAAGAGGAGCGAAGATTTGTTTTGACCAATGCCCCGGAAATGGCCCGAGTAGATAGAGGTAATATGTATTACAGTGAATCCAGAACAGCTTGTCTCTTTTCGTGTTGTGCCTGCCTGCGCCAACTTGCCAGTTCCTTCGGTACGAATAAACTACAACAAAAGCACCAGAGCAGCCGCCGCATGAGACCGCGGCCTGTTCATGCCCCCCCTGCCCTACCCCGAGACCAGAGAGCAGCCCCCACCTGGTTGGAGCGAACCTGCGAGTACGTCCCAGCAGTGACATTGGTACCGGAATCCAGGAGCAGGTGAACGGCGGCGAGACTGTCGTTGCGCACAGCAAAATATATGGGCGGCTTGCCCCACTCTCCAGGTATGTTCGGATCAGCTCCGTTCTCTAAGAGTAGCCTGGCACACGCAAGGTTGTTATACAGGATCGAGACGCCCAGAGGCGTATGCCAGAATGTCTGCTGCTTGCCTTCCTCATTTATCCAGCCGCTGTTCTGCTGGTTGATCAGAGACAGGCACGCGCTTCTGACGTCTTCTCCATAGCCATCGTCACCACGCCCAAGAAAGAGCTTGAGGAACAGGTACCCTTCGGTTTCATTGTCTAGGTCGGGCGGGCCAAGATCGCCGCACACCGTGTGCAGTATCGTGTCTCCAATCCTGTCGCGCAGGCTGAGATCCACCCCCCTGCTCAGTAGGTTACAGACTACAGCCAGCTTCTGCAAGTACTCAGGGCGTTGATAGGCAGTATCGTCCCGGTAAAAGTCGCGGGCCGGCGTTCTGAGCACTGCGTGGAAGATATAGTCACCGTACGCATTGGCAACCCTGCCTGCAAAGTTGTGTGTGGAGTTGTAGGCTAGCGTGTCTATCATCTGCGTGCCATGGAGACAAGCATCGTAGAGGACCTCGAAATTGGCGGCAGAGATTGAGACGCCGGCGTGACAGAGAACCTCAACCTGATCTACGTGGTGACCTCTTATGGCCTCAATCAGATCTCCCTCGGCTGATGAAGCAATCGTCGCTTGGCCGGAGGACCACGAGCCGGTCGGAGAACCGACTAGAGTAATGTCTGAGGTTGAGCTTGTGGGTGTCAAAGAGTGCTCCCGACGCTGTTCTTCCACCGTGGAGCTAGTTGAAGTAGCATCTGCCGTGTCCGGGCGGATGCCGAAGTCATCGGTGTCAAGAACTTCGGACGGTGCATGGCCAACGAAAGATGACCTTAGCCACGCACGGACAGCCGCCGGCCCCGCCGAAGCGGCCAGACCGGGTGGGTCCGCCGACCCCACGTCTCCGTGACCCATCTCGGGACCATGCCCTGGTGCATCTGCAAGTGTCGACGCGACACTATAACTGGGGGACCATGAAGCCGGCGGGGACTCATGTCCGACGAGCGTTTCGCCCGAGTACGAGCTCGTAGGCGTCAAGGGCTGTGCTTGAGCGTCCATCCCACAAGGTAAAAGTCTGGTTGTCTTCAGATAGCTGAACCACAATCCGATTGACCGGGCAAGGCGGCCGGTGGGTTTATGTATACAGCGCTGTGGAAAACGCGCAGGCAAGGCCTCTGTTACGAGCATCAATAGTATCACACCCACGCCATACGATTTCGTCAGCGTAGTGCACCGTTTCCCTCTCGTGATGCGCCACACCTCATTCTTTCGATGAATGCTGTAAGACGTTCATAAGCTTCTCGTAAGGCTTGATGTGACACTCGGTGCGTCTGCTGTCTGGTCCCGGGTCTCTCGTGAATGGCAGCGGCACCACGAAGACGCAGGCCCGTCAGACAGGTGGCTAACCCGCAACAGCCATCTCAATAGAGCTGTATATAAGGCCATAGATTGCGCCCAGGGTTCTATTTTTTCTCGGTAATGAAGTGGTTTGCTCTCGTCCCAATCAGTACGTTTACTACCTTTACGGTGACTCACGCTCTGGCGGATGGTGCTGAGGAGGAGTGCTGGAGGGGTCCCGCGATGAAACTCGGTGCCGTAGAATACTTTGAAACGCCTGAAGACGCATCGGCATGCCCTGAGGCACACATTTACTTTCTGGGCCAGCAGAGCGAAGTTCTTCTGTCCCGGCACGTGAACATCACAAACTCGTCTAGTACCTGCGATTCCAACATGTTGCAGGCCATCTCGTTGCCGGCGGACCTTGCCGGCACCTACGCCAAGGTGACTTTCCTGTGCGGCAATGATGACGGGCCCAGCTGCCAGATGATCAGGCTTCTGCCGTCGGACGGATTGGAAGCAGCTGCACCGCTCTCCTTGGCGATGGCTCGGACATGCCTCGACTCGAGCACTGCGACGGCCACCTATCCATCGTCAGGCGCTACCGGCACAGCGGGCGGTTCGTGGAACGGTACTTCACCCACGGCCGTGACCAGTCTTCCTACTTCTGTTAATGGGGACGGCTCGGCATCTCCCACTCCCACGACGGAAATCCAACCACCGTCACCCTATTCCTCTACTGGCGGCGAGACAGAAGGTTCTGGGATCCCCTCAACATCGCTCGGATCTGATCTTGAATCCGTTCAGCCAACATCTACCACTGCCAACGCCTCCCTAGACCCTTCAGAGACTAATGTTGTCCCTACAACGTTGGTAGACAGCACTGGCGGCGCCACTGGTAGTGTCCCTTCCGACGTGACTTCCGACGTGCCTTCTGGTGTCCCTTCTGATGTCCCTTCTGATGTGCCTTCTGAAGTTCCCTCTGATGCCTCTTATGGACAGCCCGGCGCGACAACACTTTTAACATCGACCGTTGCAGGCATCACAAATGCACCCAGATGCACGTGTGAGCCGTCTTAGGTATTCAATTATCACCGGCAAGGGAGAATCAGCGTGCTTGACCGAAACTTTGCCAGCACCGTTCCAAGGGAGACATCGTGTCGTGCCAGAAGACTGGTGTTACTGTAAAATAGACAAGAATTAGTTCACGGGATTTGAGTATCATTTTGGTCACTTGCTAGTATCTACCGGCCACGCGCAAGGAGTAAAACAATACATGCAGATTTAAACCCACAGAGACAGCAAGTAAGGTGATGTGATGTGGAGTCTCACTACGTTTGATATTGGAAGCGTGCAGGGTGAAAAGGTCTATAGAGAGCGGTGCGGTACGGTGGTTAACCACAACCTCCCCCTTAGCTACGCAACATGCCTTTAGCCAGCCGCGAATTGGTTGTCTCGATCAGGTCAGATTTGACCTGATCAAGCTTGGCCACGGCGCGATGGATGAAGTAGAGACTCCCAGGGTGCTTGTGTAGGTATGATCAGAGTGTTGGTCATCACGAAAGACAGAAAGGATGTTCCCTAGTTCTTCCTTGAACAAAAACATTAGTTGAGTGTGTGTTGATTGTTCGAGTCTGATCTGAGTCTCCCCAAGCTGGAAAGGTTTCTATACCCCTGATTAGACTCTGCCTAGCTAATAAACAAAAGAAAACAACGCAAAGACCACTTTAAGGGGAGCAGGAAGCTCTGCCCGGTTCCGATATGCAACGCTCTTACCTCCTGATGAGAGAGACTTTGGTCCTTTCAAAAAATCCAAAGAAGTTTCAACAAGCCGTTCTTAGCAAGGCTCCTATAGTTTGTACTCGCAGCCCGCGTCCGACCGTCTGGCTTCACCTGCGAGATCCGCTAGCTTGAGCCAATGGGGGTTACGTGAGGCAGGTGTTATGCACCATGTGGTCCATATTATAAGTCTATTTACGTGATCTAAAGTCATGTTCAGGCGACCAGTCTCCGAAAAGTCGGCGTTCCGCGGCGCGGCCACCGATCTCTGCCAGAACCACTATGAGTATGTCATATCGGCCCATGCGGAGGCGTCGTGCTCAATGCCAGCGATGAGGCGACCCCGGTTGCAATGCTTACTGCCAGCTCGCCATCTATGGTAACATAAGCATAATATTAAGCGGGTCTCCCAGACCAGGAAGTTGATGCGCCACCATGCAGTGATAAACCGTTAGCGTTGCCCTGTCAACATTCTTGACCAACATCACGGTTGGGAGGCGAGAGAATTGCCGTAAGAGGAAGCGGTTGAAATTGAGGCAGCCTCAAAGTGACGTAAGTCATTGCGCCGGCCAACCGGAGGCCAACCGGAGACGACACATCAAAGGCTAGCGTAGTTCATTTGAGGGGCCAATGGTTAATACGGTCAACTAACCGTTATATTGCTGTTATTCACGAGTGGGGTATTGACCCACCTGTCGACCGGCGGGGCTAAGTTGATTAGCCAGATCGGGCCGAGCCGCAGTCAACGCCACTTTGGCGAGCGTCCGCATGGACCCAACCGACTGTTGCGGAGTTGCCCTTCTGCTGCAGATGTCACCTGGTTGCGCTTGGTTGCTTTTATTTTTTTGGTGTTAATTTTTTTTTTTTTGCTTCAATCATCAGCTTGGACTGGATTTGAGAGCTTTAGTTTACGTAGCTGCTGCGATTGGCGCGTTCTTGGCATTGTACCTTGCTACAATTTACTGTTGCTGGATTGACTTGCAGGCGAAATACCTAGGCGGGTCAGTTGGGTTAAGGTGGGGGATGTGGGTCAGAGCTGGCTAGCGAAGACCACTCAATTTCAACCTTCGTCCTAGTTGTATATGTTGTGACTTGTTATCAAATAGTTAACAAAACTAAAGGATAACATAACCAGCCAACACAAGGCCAATCCCGCGCCAATCACACACAACAGGGTTATTCTCGTCGTTGGACCTTGCCGCGAATTGACACCCGTCCACGCAGCGTCGAAGGGCATGATGAAACCAGCAGAAAGAAGAGTAAAATGCAGTGAGACGGGCTGGGTCTATTTCTACAGGTGGTGTCCTGTTGGAGTTGTGAAGATTGCAGGACCAACAATACCTATCAACGGTTATGAACCCCTGCGAACCAAACTCTATCCCTGTGTGCTTACGATGCTCGCTCTGCTCCCGGCTGGCGATGTTCTCGCTCGAGCTGCCCTGCTGCCAAAGTTTGATTTGCGGCTACTGTAGGTGACGTGTCGTCAGCCCTGCGAAGAACATGAAGTCTCACGCGAAATAGGCATCTACTCCCAAAACTCACGGTGTCTTGTGTGTGAACAAACAGTCCAAAGGAAGCCAACTGTGGCCAGAGATGTCCGATTGTCCATCATAGAGTATCTCAGGCAGCGTCTCCAGACTTCGAGGCGTATTAGGCTATATTGATTGCTTACAAATCGGTCTTGTTCGCTGTTAAGCAGAAGGGCTGCAGTCGGGATGGCCAGTAACTTTGTATTTGTGAGAAAATTGGTGGTCCACTTCATTTGAGTTCAGTGGGTCGGGCTTTTAGCGCGTGGGTGACAAAACCGGTAGTTGTCCGGGTTCCACAATATTTCGGTCATCACCTTTAACTAGCTTATGTTGCTAGCGCCAACGCCACTCACATCGGCGTGTAACGAATGCGGAGGATTGAAGTTGACGAAAAATCGGGTCGTCTGAAGTTGTAGCTGATACTTCCGTGTCGTAAGGAAACGCGGTTCTGGCAGCATTGTTGGTGATTCATATCCAACCAGGAGGGGAGAACTGTGGCGCCTCTAAGCTACGGCGACAAGCTCTTGACTGAATGTGATCCCCAAGCACCGGGGGATGTTTTGTCGGAGATTCTGTCAGCTGTCTTGTGGATTCGAGTGAATGGGACTGCCCGATCGTCCATAGTGCTGGTAGCCCTAAGCATGGTGATAAGAGCCGCACCACGACCTTGCGATTTGTCATATTTAAAAGCAGCTCGTTGTGCTCGCACCACTCGAACACCTACGTCACAGGTAGGTGGTCAAACGTCCGTAGTTGCCACTCAATATAAATGTGTTCTTGCCCAATCCAAAATTCGTCCTTGGTCCGAAAACCAAGCGGAAGCAATGAGGGCAGGCTGGTGTTCCCTAACAGTTTGTATTACGTACATTCGTGTCTGTTCTTCCACCATTAGATCAACGCCATGGCCAAAGACAACAGTAATTGCCGCATCAACCGAGTCACCCGCTGAAGTGTGGTCTTCGTCACTGCCAAAAGAGAGCGTCATCGCCGGTCAGGCTCTTGCATTTACTCTGTGCGCCGCAACTGTACTAGTCGCGGTCGTAGCTTTCGTCTGTCTTGTTTGGCAGAAACGTCAGCAGCATTCAGACTCCAGAGCCTCAAGCGAAAGTTCTCAATTTTCGTCTCCACTTACGAGAAAAACAGGCAGTACGCCCGGAAGTCTTCCCCAGTCTCCCCTTCGTGTTCTCAAAGTGAAGAGGTTCTGTCCCCAACTTGGCATTGGTCCTCAATACCCACGCTCGAATCACGCATCTCTCGTGAGCCAATAGTCACTATGTTAACAATACAGATGAGACGCAAAGTGATGCAGAACAACAAAGAAACAGCCTTAGTAGCGGACAGCAAAGCATCCAGGTCAACCCCATCGGGTGTTTGGGATTTCTTGCGGGGTACAGCCGCTGTGTTCCTTCAAATGCAATGATTTTTATGGATTATTGTGATGTGACTATCTCTTGGGAACATTTTTGCTACTAAGACCACATATGCCATCCTGTTCCTAATAATTCCACCAATCCAAAGGCAGTTTCCCTCTAGTTTGACCGGTAGATTACCTACACTTTCCAAAGATAGAATTGTTATTACATAGCGCAACCGCGATGTTCCTACACATATACTATTCGAAGTACACTATCTGAACATGTATCGACTTTGTACGACACGTTTGTAAGGCAGATCAGATTCATTGTGACTGAGACCATGTCTAGCCTCTCTTATGCTACCAACCTGGAGACAGCACGGTTGACGGTGCTTTCTTCCCATCACAGCTAGTAACCTCGACTTCTCGTGTAACGAATATTCTAGCATTTCGCCTCAAATCCCCTTGCAACGACAAAGATTTCTTTTTCGATCTCGTACTCATTCCACAAGTGTTCAAGAGTGGTCGAAATGTAGCCATGCATCCCGCAATAATGCCAATCGAAGGTTCCAAGAGAGACCAGAGAGCAACATCGCTTTGAGTGAATCAATGTCAGCGTATTGTGAGCCATCCGCAAGGCCAACAAAACTTACACTGTCTGATACAGAAAATCGGCCGAGATCTCAAGTACCTTTATGTAAGGTATCCTAACAATCATGATGATTCCAGCTCTGCCAGTACACTCGGCGTTAGTTTGGGGGAACCAACAGAGGCGACAAGGAACGAAGCCTACATCATTCCAATTCCAAAGAAGAACAACAAGCGAATCTTCTTCTCCCGCTTCATCTGGAGTTGCCAAGGAATCGACATAGGCAGAATACCAATGATCCAATCGCTCACGGCGGCCACGACGCTGTGGCCGATTGTGGCGTTTGGTACGAGATGTGCAGGGCGACAACTTCCCTGGAGCCCCTCGAACTTGGCCCAGTAGTAGTTGGGCGGGTCGCACTGAAATACGATGATGAAGAGGTACACTAGGGATGAGACCCAGACTACCACAATGTTCGCCTGAAGCAGCCTCTTCTCTATTTTTCCCGTACCGCGGTTGAAGATGCGGAGGAGGAACAGACAAATCGAGGTCCGGATAAGCGCAGAAATGAAGGCATAGAGAACCTCGCAGGTGTACCAAACCTTGAGAGCTATCACAACACTTCCCGAGTCCAGCTCGGAGGTGTGCCGGCCTATGCCGCCCTTGACGATGCCGAGAACGGCGACTGCTGCGTACACGGAGTACAGGGCCTGGCCCCCCATTCGACAGCTGCTCTGTAACGAGTTGAGGAGGAAGACTTACAGTGGAAAGATACATGGCACCATCGTCGAGAGTGTGCTTTTTCGTGATGACTACTTTCACGTATACGCGGAGGAAAGTGGCAATCCATGCTGCTACGAGGAATGTTACCTGCACAGCTAGTAGCTCTGGCCCCCTGCTCTGTTGCGAAGGCATGTTTTGCGTATCATGAGACTTTTAGGAGACAATACCATCAATGGGAAGGCTTTCACGGGCGGGCAGGATGGAAGTCAGCCGGCAAGTATATAAAGACATCTTGACTGATTGTTCGAGCATGGGCGTGGGCGTGGGAAATGCTACGGAGGTGCTTCATTATGTGTCATGTTCGTGATGATCCTAGTGTTATGTCTGTTCTCGTTTAACTCTATTGCGGACGGCATACGAACTACCAAGACAACGCGGACCTGCATGGGTACACAGGGAGACGACCCTGGATAGTAGGCCGAAACCGATCTACCTGAGATCAGACATGGGTTATGTTAGGTCACTTATAATAACATAACAAACAAACATGTTTCCGTTTACTATGGTCACTCTCCGTGCCGTCTAGACATGAGAGATACTTTGGTGCAATTGCTGCTGCCGCTCCACAACGTTGTTACTCCAGCTAGTCCGGTTGTGTTATAATCAACATCCATGAGCTTAAACGAAACGGACCCTGACAATCCTGCGAACATTGAAAGTAGATCGTCATGTTACGAAAGCCACACGTGCATGTGCCATATTTATCGTCGTATCGACGCACCTCACCACTACCGCCTGCCCTGGGGCGCTACCATTTTGCACTCAAGATCCACCCCTTAAAAATGCACGATGCGGCACGTGGCATACCGTTGCGCGCACCACTGCCATATTGCGAATACACCGCGACCGCCATACCAACTCTAGGTTCATACTCAACAGCCCCAGATGACCCAGCTATGGGCATTGACTGGAGAAGAACATGGAGGCATCTTTCCAGAGGAATCCCGATACAGACTCCGTCTGCCTTGCTCGCTGTTCACGTGGGCCGCTTGCTTGCTTGATTACTAGACAAATTCGAACCCGGAGTCAACAGAAGTTATAGCTTTGCAATGCCTCTTGCTCGATATGCCGTCGTAGCGGAGAGTAGGGCCCAACGCCTATCTTTTGTGTGGGCGGTGCATCACGCAGAGTATGATGGCCCGGTTATTCATTGGGTCCACGATCTTGGCAGGCGGACCTACG
>LFIW01001738.1:0-56687 GCA_001625285.1 Colletotrichum incanum
TGGATTTAGTGGTGATAGTAGGCAAAAAAACATAGGGGTAAATGACGTCTCGTCATGTACCGACTGAAGTGCGGAGTAAAAATGGGTCTAGAGCGGGTTATTGAGGTCTTGGCAAAAATGGCGTTAGTTGGCACTCGATGGGATAAAATGTTTACACAATTCGCCCACACTCCTGAAGATAAATATTTGGTGACAAACTAAATCTAGGCTGGGCGAGGCCGTGACAATCAGTCAAGTGCTACCTTGCATCAATAACACAAGCAAGCTGGCGCACCGTCGGATTGGCCATTATGTCCTTGAGCGTGCACTGTACTTTGGCCGCCCTGCAGCTCTGAGCAGCTTTGATGGCATGTATAGAGTCACCACCCAAGCTGAAAAATGGTTGATGGATCGAGACCTGCTCGGGCGCGAGCCCCAGAACACGCGCCCATATTGAGCGTATCTCCACTTCTCTCTCGGACGACGCAGCGTCCTGGTCATCGTCATCTGTCGTTGTAGGCCATCTGCCATTGGTGGAATTCGCCAACCGCAGCCCCGCATCTACGGATGCTTGGTCCAGACCTTGCACCAACGAAAGGACTTTTTGACGGTCGAGCTTCAAGGACGGCTGCATCGGCACTTGGTCTAACACTAGCCAAGCTTCTGGCAGCATATAGTGTGGCAGTACAGCCGCTAGGCCTGACCGAACCGCAGCCAAATCACCAACTGTCATCTCCTCGAGCGACAACGAGCTTTTCATCGCGTCGTCGCTCACGAGCTTCGGGTACTCGGATGATGAACATGTCGTAGACGTCTCTTCTTCCCGACAGCCAGCTGGCGCTGCAGCAAGAGCCACCACAGCAACGAGACGATTCACCAGTAGTCCGCTTGGTGGTACAACGACAATGCTATGACGGATCTGCGTCAGTCTGTCCAGGTTCGCCTGGATCTCGCCCAGCTCGACACGCTGGCCGCGGATCTTAAACAGAGACTGGTCTTGCCGACGACCCACAAACAAGAGACTGCCGTCGTCCGCGTGGCACACCAGGTCTCCCGTCTTGTAGAGCCTCCGCAGCTGGTTTGTGGACCAGTCGTCATTGTCGATAATAAACCTGGAGCTCCAGGCGGGCGGCAGAACAAATGACTGATCTGTCTGGACCGCGTCGTCGAGGTAGCCCGTCGAAACAATGGGTCCGTCGATGAGAAGCTCTCCAATGGCACCGATTGGGAGGAGGGTATGGTAGTTTTTCGGGTCTACCACCCAGGCGCGGCACCCCAGAGGCCAACCAATGTTTGCTGCGTCTGAGTCCGCTGTGAAAGGCTTGCTGATAGTGCTGGTGACACTGCACTCTGTCGGGCCATAAGATGCCTTGATACGAGGCCTTCTTCCGCGGGCATCCTCTTGCAGCTCGGTGACGGGCCTGTCCGGAGCACTGCTACCGCTGCCAGTCGTCCACATGTCCACAAGAGCCTGTGTCATCGGCTCTCCCTCGACGGTGATGAACTCGAGGCTTCGTAAGCGCGTATCGCCTGGCTGCAGCGTGCGAAGGAAAGACGGCGTTAGGGCAGCCCAGGTAACACCAATGCGATGGATAAAGTCCGGGAGATCGGCTAGGCGCTCCTCGTCGGACGGGATGCACACACATGCGCCGGCCACAAGGGCGTGGAAGGTCTCTTCAAGCGACTCGTCGAAGCTGTAGTGTGCAAACTGGAGTACACGCGAGTGGCTCGTCATCTCGAACGAGGAGAGATTGGCCGCTACTGCCGAGCAGAATGACTTGTGTGGGACGACGACACCCTTCGGCACACCGGTGCTGCCGCTTGTGAAGATGATGTAGAACGTACTCGATGGTCTCACGGATGGCAGAGATGCTGCGGTTGCTGCCCCTTCACTTTCTCCTCCTCCTGGGTTAAGCTTAACCACAGACCTATCAACTGCCAATACGGTTACTGATTCATCCATGATAAACAACGTCAATGGGCTGAACATGTCCTGTCGGCACATCTGCAGCGGAGAGGTCAGACACAGCGTCGCCCTCGTCTTCTCAAGCATGGTCTTTGCGCGGTTTCGGGGCCCGTCGGGGTCAATGTGCACAAAGGCTGCCCCTGTCCGGGCAACCGCCAACATGGCGACAACTGCCCACATCGACTTCTCGAATATAAGCGCTACCACGGCCCCTGCGGCCCTGCTGTGGCCACCGAATAGTGATATTATTGTGTGGGCGAGCGAGGCCGAGAGCTTGTCGAGCTCCAAGAAGGTCAGATTGCCGTCCCACGAGCAGATTGCTGGGTGAGACGAGCGCCTGGCACATGTCTCCTGCACTAGTTCGTGGACGCATCGGTCGTTGACCTCCAGCCTGTTGCTCGAGTTCCAGGACCGAAGCAGAGTCTCTTCCGATTTGCTCAGAAGACTGGTGGCAGCCACCTCGGCTGAAGGGTTGTTGACCAGCGCCATAACTGCTGTCTTGAACGCCTCGATTATGCTGTCGGCCTTTTGAGTAGTCATGAAACTGTTTGGGTATTCTATGGTGACGCCAAAAAATTCATTTGTCTCGCAACTAACACTAAGCGCAATATCAAACTGTCCATGCAATTAGCCCACGTCTTTCAACTTTCATGAAGAATTGAGAAAGAATTAGGGATAAAGGGACAGCAAAGAACACAGTAGGTAGAAAGAATTACAGGTGTAATCACATACCTCGCTGGCATCGTGGACATGCAATAGCTTACCACCAAGCACGCCCGAATCAACGCTCTGGTCTTCTCCCCCTCTTCTCAAGGGGCCGCGGCTTCCAACAGCCTGCACATTGAGGATCGTGTTGAACAAGTGCTGGCCCCCGGTGCTGCTACTACCGGGTGCTGTATGTTGAATGGCAGCCAGGGGCACATGCTGGTGGTCCAAGTGATTCAAATAATTGGCCTGCAAGTCTCGCGCCAGCTGCAGCAGAGTTGGAGACGACAACGATTCCTCGGATGTTGTGTCGTGTATCCGTGCCCGCGCGGGGAGCACCACCGCCATGGGCCCGGCGATGTGGAGTGCCCCTTGAACCGGCGCGTCGCGACCCGAAACGAGGATCCCGAAGAGAACGTCAGCTCGATTCAAGAACGCGCGGAGGGTCAGAGCCCAGGCGGCCTGGAAAATGACTGACGCCGTCAGCCCGTGACGATGACAAGCGCGGCTCAGTAGATCCCCATCGACATATTCCTCGGCGTCCTTGTTTCTTCTGTTGTTGTTATCGAAGAAAAGAGAGCATGTTCGTTTGTTATATGTTGTTGGTATTGTTGTGGCGGGGATGTTGCTGCAGCTGCTGGGGAAATGACAGGCCGTGGAGCCTTCAAGGAAGTTTGCCCAATATTGAGTGGACACACCAAGCTGTTCTCGCTGTCTACAAACAAAAGCAATGTACTCTGCAAAAGAGACCTGGGACGAAGTTTCTAGTTGGTGGGCTGCTCTACTAGCAGGGTCGCAGAGGGAGGCAGCAATAGCTAGAAAGTCGTGTATTAGAATCCTTGACGTGGCTGCATCGGTGAGCAAGTGGTTTTTCCTCAGTAGACAATACACCGCGCCGGCGCTGGTGATATAGATTTCAAGGGCGTGGTGCAGTAATCTTCCATTACTTGGCGAACAAGTCGACGTGCAAACGTCCGCCGCGTCGGCCAACGAGGCCTTGACGTTGCGGTCTCGTAGTGCCCACAAGGCTGACAGTCCAGTCTCCGAGTCGTCCTCCAGCTCGTTTATCTCGATCTGGGGAGTAAAAAAGCCTGGACGTAGGACGACCTGGTAAAAGGCGCCTGTGCCTTCGTTTTCTTGGTAGAAGACGGTGCGCAGGATGGCATGCTTCGCCGTTACTGCCAGCCAAGCGTCAGCCAACTTCGTCGGATCTACCCGTATGTTGTTGTTAATTGGGTAGATCTGGAACAAAAAGCCCTGATGGTATAGCTTTTGGTTCTGCGAGGCTCTCATCTGTGACAGCATGAGGCTTTCTTGCAAGGGCGAGCATGGGTATATGGCTTCAAGGATGTCTCGTCCGAGGCCGCAGTTCTCTTCCAGAGAAAGCAGCATCCTTTGCAGGTTGTTGGTATCGATGTCAATAGTAGTTGGCAGGGACTGTTGCGGGCAGCTTGTAGCAGCTACTAATGAAGAGTCCCTCACGTGGTCCATCATCCAGGGCTCATCGGGACTTCCACTTCTCAGCCAGTCGTCTAGCAAGCTAGCCCAATCGAGGAGCTCGCTCTGACAGCACATGTTTTTGCTCCACTCCATCTCAACAGAAAGTTTACCGTCTTGAAGGACGGAAAGGATCGAGATTAGAGAATGGCGATTCGAGGTCTTACGCTGTTCCTGTCGCAACTGAGAGATGCTAGTCTGCAACATCTCAGGACAGCGTCTGAATAAGGATCCGAGCCTCTCTGTCTGCTGAAATGCCCCAAGGTGGTTGACAACAACCTCCATCATCGGTAAGTGAGGAAGCAATGCACAATCTCCATCTTTCTTAGGCTCATCGTGACGCAGACTGCTGCTGGCTGCCAAAGCCATGTGAGATGGGAATATCCGGCGAAGCCTCCCATCTCTACGAAGTCTGCCCACCTCTTTTAGTAGGATTTTATGGGACCGGGAAGGCGCTACGGACGAGGTGCTTTGTGGTTGCGTCAAGCTGATGGCGATGGGACAGAACGTTGTGAACCACCCAACAGTATCCGAAAAATCCGATTTTGTTTTGTTAAAACCGTCGCGACCATGTACTTCGGCCCAGAGAGCTGGCGGCCTCTTGAAAGTCACGATAAAGGTGTGAATAACGGCAGCGCACAGCGCGTCTGCCAAGTCGCACTCTACAGATTCGCACATCGATAGCAAATCTCTAGTCTCAGCTAGTCCGAAACCGACCTTGCGCTTCTCGACAGTACCAAACGTGTTAGGCATGTCGCTCATTTGCCACCGTTGCGCCAGGGCTGAACCCATAAGGAAAGATTCTGGTAGCTGCTCTGTGGGCACGTTCTGTTCCTGAAGATGCGTAGTGACACAATGGTCTCGGAAGGATGTGCTCTCCGGCGGTATTTGTCGACCGGTCGTTAGCCAATTTTCCAGCTGGTCGAGTAGAATTCGCCAGGACACTGCATCAACAACCAGGTGATGAATGGTGATGGACATCAAGCCCTGCTGTTCCTCTGTCTTGGCTTCAGAAGTCCCATTGAACAGGTCTACAGCAACAAGAGGCCCTTTGATGATGTCGATGGCACATTTCGCATCTTTAATACATTCAGTAACATACCAGATGTCTTTGGGTCTGTTTTGTGAGTGGAACCGGATGCGAAACCCGCCAAATCTAGCTGCTGCTCTGTCTAAAGACTCGGTAGGCTCAAACCGTTGTTGCCAACTCACTGCGAACTTTGGGCATAGAAGACCAAGTGTTGATGGCGTCGCCGAGAATCTCGCCCTTAACATTGGGTGTGCTCTCAGCAGCGCCGTGAGACCATCCACAAGCTGGCCATGGTCTATTGGGCGGGTAATCTTGACGACCATTGTCTGCTGGTTGAGCGAATCCCCGCCGGGTGCGGCCAGAAAATGCAGTTGCTGGACCGGAGAAAGTTTGAATGGTGCCGACTCTTGCGGCGATGCTTTGTTGATGACGTCCAGCATGTTGTCAGTAGCTGCTGTTTCTCCCAAAGACGACACCGACGACAACGGTAATGGCGACGGCGGAGATGACGAGGGATATAGAGATTGAGGCGGCCCATAGGGTAATTCTTTGGGTTGATGACGCGGTTCCATGCCCATCAATCGCTCTAGTGTCCGATGGCGCATGATATCCGCGACCGTCACTTGGAGACCACGCTCGCGAGCCATGCTGCTTACGGTCATTGCAGAAACAGAATCACCTCCCAAGTAGAAGAAAGAGCTGCTCCAGGAAATCTGGAATTCCGGTATTCCCAGCACATGGCTCCACACCTGCCTCATGACCAGCTCGGCCTCGGTGCCCTGGCGTTGGTCTTTGAGCATGCTGCTGCTGCTGCTGCTGCTGCTCATGCGAGTAAGAAGATACCTGTAATCTTCGGGCGTCAAGTCTCGAAGATAATTTTGCATCTTCCTGCGGTCCAGCTTGGCCGAGGAGCCGGTGGTTGGTAGTCGCTCCGACACAACTAGCCAGAGCTCCGGGACCATGTAGGTCGGCAGATGGTCGAGGAGGGAGTCTCGAATACTCTGGATGATGCCTGCCCAGCCTTCTTGCATCAAGACAGGCCTCCATATTCTGTTATTTTTGATACTGTTGATGTCGTTGGTGGTACTAATGTTTGAGTATGTTGATGATGTTTCGGTCAAGACGGGACAGATTATGGCCACTAGCCTACCAGCACCGGGACCCCCATCGGGAACGATGATTGCAAACTGCGAAAGGCGCGTTTGTGCTAGAGCTTCCTGTACCTCCCCGATGTCCACTCGCTGTCCATGTACTTTGACTTGGTCGCCTTTGCGACCCACAAAGTGAATGTTTCCGTCGTGGCCATATCTGACTAGATCGCCCGTTCTGTAGAGTCGCTTCTCGGGTGCCCAAGATAGGCCTTTTACAAAAGCAGAACATGAGGAGATGGAGTAAGAAGAAATTGAACTTTTCTCTTCGCCCGCTGATGACGGTAAGAGCTCTTCCAGGTAGCCTTCTGCTAAGATTGGCCCTTCCACGACCAGCTCGCCGACAGCTCCTACCGGAGAGAGCACATTCGGATCATCTGGAGAAACAATCCATGCCGCACAGCCAGGTAGAGGCTTGCCAATGTTGCTTGTTGGTTCAGAGATAGGTTGGCTGTTGCTGCTGTTGCTGCTGCTCCCGCCAAGGACGGGACCGGTGGTAGTTGTCACGCAACACTCGCTTGGTCCGTATACCTGCACAAGCCTCGTATCAAAGGGGGAGGAGGAATGCCCCCATTCCTGGATATTGCCACTGGTGACTGGTTCGCCGCCCAGAACCATGGTCTTGAGGCTAGGAAACCGGGCGGCAGCGAGCAGTCCGGCCACCGACGGGGTCAGGTGTGCCCAGTTGGCGCCCGAACGGACCACGAAACCGGCCAACCCGTCCTCAGGGCTACCACCGATGTTAAGACGGTCTTCCTCTGAGGGCACGCACAGACATGCGCCCACGCAGAGGGTGGTGAGGTGGTCTTCGATGCTAGTGTCAAACCCGTACGACGCGAACTGGAGCACTCGAGAGTCCGCACGGAGGAGGATGCTGCTGCTGTGTGCCCGCGCCGCGAAGGCGTAGGCCTTGTGGGAGACTACGACGCCCTTGGGCTCTCCGGTACTGCCAGACTATCATCGTGGTAGATGGGTCTCGACGTTAGCTTGATGCATTTCATGCATGGGACAAGAAGGGGACTTTGGAAAGAAGTAGGCCATACCGTGAAGATGACATATGCCGTGTCATCCGGGGATCCCAAGGGGTTGGGTAGTCCTGATGATCGTGATGGCAATGAGAAGCGGTCCATGTCTTGGAGCAGCCACTCATCCACAACCAATGTGCACTCTCCTATGCCCGTGAAACGATGGCGCTGCTTCTGAGAGCAAATAACCAGTCCCGACGAGTAGGGTTCAAGCCGGCGCGCAATTCTGGCTACTCTGGATTCGGGATTGCTCAAGTCTATCGGACAGAAGGCATTGCCGCTTTTGAGAATCCCCAGAATTGCCACAGGGTACCACTTGCTCTTCTCGAAGCAGACGGGTATAATTATGGCTCCCGTTCGGCCGGACCCAAGGAGCCGGCATATGCGACGCGCTAGGAATGTGGAGAGCCGGCTAAGCGTCTGGTAATCAAGCTCTCCGTCCCACGAATATACGGCCGGCGCGTGCGGAGCCCGACGTATAGTCTCCTCAATCAGGCTGTGGACGCAGGCTGGAGGCGGATGCGGAGCGCTCAGGGTTTGGTTGTTCCAGCTCTTTATGCGGTCTAGATTGTACGGGCTGGCGGTTCCTAGCTCAGCTGCTCTTACTTCGAGTTGAGACGGTCGTCTCGAGATGATTCTCTCTAAAACAGCACCGAAATTGCGGCACAGATCTTGGGCAGTTGACTCGGCAAAGGCCGTTTTTGAATAAGCTAGGCGAATGCGGATCGCCGTAGCTGAGTAGATGACCTTCAACACAACGTCAAAATCGGAAGCATTGTGAGATTCGAGTAGCTTGATGGCGCCTAAGGACGATGACTGATGATCTTCTGCTCCTACGCTAGGGCTGGAGAAGCAGGTAACGATTGTGTTGAACATCTTACCACCAGTACTACCCAGAATCCGTTGAACCTTCCTCAGCGAACAGCACTGATGAGGAAGAGCGTTCTGGAAATCATCGCGCAAGCTCGACATTAGTTGGGCAAGCGATTTCTCCTTCACGTCCTTGACCCGACACACCAGCAGGTTTATCATTGGTCCTACGAGACCAGCCGTGCCGCCAGGAATAGGAAGGTCTCGTCCTGACGCTATGTAGCCGAAACAGACCTCCGATGGTGCTCCAAGATACATGTGTAGGACGATGGCCCAGGCTGCTTGGATTGCGTTGAAGATGGTGCTGTTGGTCTGACGGCAGAGCGTGCGCAGCGACTGCATCACAGACAAACCATCTAGGGGTACCTCTGCTATTGCGGAGGAGCCTTCGTCGTTCTCGTGGCAGTGTTGGTTGTGAGTCAACAAGGCAGACCTAGTGGATAGGTGGCAGTACTCCACACCGTCGAGGTAGTCTGTCCAGTAATCCAAGTCTTGAGTGTCCTCTACGCCATGCATCAGATAAGTGATATAATCTGCGTACTTGGGCCGCTTCACCGGTGTTATTGCGTGGCCTTGGAGGTGTGCGTTGAGCTCCGAAAGCAATATGGTAAGAGAGTATGCGTCAACCGTCATATGGTTGAGTACAAGCTGGACAACCGTCGCATCTCCTGCACGAGACTTACAGCAGGAGTATACAGTCATCTGGTTCAAATGTGCTGCTGCCGTCGCCGCCATCATGGTAAGATTCTTGGACGACTCAGCGCCCGTTTCTGCAATGCCATAACCCTCATCGCATGTGTCTTCCTCGTTATTGTCCCTAATGTTGAGACATTCAGGATGCCAACAACACCGTTCTCTCTTCATCACTGGCGGCAAGCTCCTCAAAACAACAGCATCGCCAAGTCTCTCACTTTCCACCGGGTCACAAGTTGCCTCGGTGTAGATGGTGCGAAGCGTCTGATGTCTTTGCAAAATGTACTCCCACGCGGCCTTGATACTGTCCAAGGAGCCCAGCCATGATGGAATCTCAAAGAGGACTTTTTCCTTGTACAATCGTGACGAATAAATCTTTTGCCCTATCAGCATATTATCCTGCATGGTGCTGCAGGGATATATGTCCTCTACGTGCCCAAGGTTCATTCCCAGTCTCGTCGAAAGTGCCTCTTGAATTCTGCTCAGGTCATAGTCTTTTGGGAGTAGCTTGAACAGAGCATGATGTTGAATATCGCAACGTGTGCCGCCGACGTTATATCCGGGACTTTTGCCGTCAAACGATACCAGCGCGGCGACATCACGCAAAGGACGGCAGATGATTTGTTGGAAAGTAACATGCAGACCTCGCTCAGCACACTTCTGACACACTTTGATAGCGTCGAAGGAGTCGCCTGATGGATCATAGCTATATCAGTCCTTAATTCAACAACATTTAGCGCAGCATGGATGATACCAGTGGCCTTGTGTGTGGAGTTGCACGTAAGGTGAGGTCAGGTGAGGTGAGGTCAGGTGAGGTGAGGTCAGGTGAGGTGAAGGTTCGGACGTACCTCCTAAAGCAGCAAACGAGGAGTCGCTATCGATATCATTGACGTTGATGTGAAGCACCTCAGCATAACTAGCAGCCAGAGCTTCAATAGTCATCGTGGCTGGAATGATAGTTCGAACTTCTGTGTAATGATTGATACTGGTTGATATTCCTTGGGGGTATGAGTCTTCTCGATGTAATCCTATTTGTTTTTTCCGTCAATGCGGTATTATATATGTATCAACTCATCTACGCCTTTGACTCTCCTTTGTCTTTCAAGGATTTTCCCACACGCTACTCGATTAGTCGACTCGGCTCAATGGGTACGTCTTAACAGAAAAAGACAACCTGCACCTGATACCTGGATGTATCCTATAAGCCTCCCGAATTATCTGAGTAATTGTGACGGTCAGGCGGCTGGTCTTGTTCTAAGTGCCCCAAACTTGCTATCCAGCCTCAAAGACAGAGTCTTGAATTGCCGACAAAAGTCCATACTACAAAATACATGTGCCTGGGTAGTAAGATCCAGCGAAACAGACCAGGTTCATTCTTTTAGGTTTATTCACCCGGAGGGGGAAGTTTGTCTCTTGAATATCCTGGACTAACTTCATTGGGAACGGTCAATTGTCTGAAAGTGATTGAAACATCCAGTCGACATGAAAAGTTAAACGCAACTTGATCAAGGGGATATCCTTGCCTGATGCATAGAACTATGTTCACTGACCAGTATACATAGGATGTAATACTAGCTAAAAGGTCTCATTATCTCGGACAAGGGTGAGCGTGAACTATTGGCCTAGCCTCATGCACCTGCGAGACAGAGTTGTGTTACTTAGACTCTCTCAAGATACCAGGATACCTTATAGCACGGCCGATGAACCTAGTAAGAGTTTTCAAACAAAAGTTATCGGTCCCAAGATTCAAACGAATTTTAAAATGCTTGCCGTTTGTGTAAAGTTTGGTGGTGCGCCGGTACTTTGTTCTACATTCATTACTCACAAGCGACGACTGGGTGGTTGTTTGCGCGCAGTCTCAAACAAATCAAACTCTAAGGCTATGGATACGCGGGTAACTTCGAAGCCAAATTCCATGCAACTTATTACAGTGCAATACCAATCACCTCCCCAACAAGACATACGCAGTTATGTAACTTTCTCGCAACGGCTAGAAAAGTTCCACGGAATTGTCTCCACACTACTTGTCACGAGGAAAAAGACATCTCATAACGTGCAAATGCTTTACAGCAGCACAATAATTGTTGCACATTTGTGTCATGAATCATGAGCCCAGCTAACTCTGTAGCTATTCCCACTGTTTCCCTGAATTGATACTGCATGCAGTTTAGCCAGCGAGTCAGTACTACCTGCTTACCCAAGATGGATTGGATGCGAGTTACCTCGCTATTAAGATTTCTATGAGATGTAATTACCTGATCGGAAAGTTTAAGGAGCCTGTAGCCAAATTGCATGTCTTAAGTCTGAGGGACCATGTTACAATGCAAAAGGCCTCTCAAAAGGTGCATTTGCAGCAGAGTATAGTAGTTCCGTCATTGTGTCACATCACTAGGCATCACTTCACTACTGTCTGTGGCCATGTCTCGCGAGAAGGGCACCAAAGAAGAATTTACCTCTCTTGTTTTCTCTTCACAAGATGATGATGGACCGAGCTGGGCTGAACAAGACCACAATACCATTACTTCTCCTCCCTTGACACCGCTTCTGTCAACAGGCTCCCCATGCGACCTTCCCTCAAGAAGCTGGACAAAGAGTTTGTGGCATACCTTGGGAAACCTATGGAAGGTCATGTCTACTACGAAGAAGGCGGCAATGGTGTGTGCTGGTCTGCTCGCCAGCTGGGCATTTATGCTGTGCTCGGGATTTCTCCTAGGCATGCATCATAACTCGGCCACGACAGCTTGCCCGGGTTCAATCCACGGCGTGGGCCGGGCAAGAGAAGCTTACGACTTCTCAGGATACCAGTGTGTACCGCTTGGGGCCACGCCCGAGGCGGCAGCGGCGCGGGGCTGCCATTGGGACGACTTCTCTTTCCACTGGTGGCCGGCGGACCGGTACGAGGACCCGGACGTGCTGGCGCTGATGCACGAGTTCGCCGACCAGGAATGGCACCGGTACTACGAGCAGGAGGCAGTGCATGAGATCCTCGAGTACCACCCCATGCAAACGCAAGCTTGGGTCACGCGCAAGGAGCATCTGTGGCACTGCGCCTACACGATAATGCAGACGCACCTGTGGATGACCAAGGGGTTCGATCCCCCCGTAACGTATTGGCACACAGTTCACTGCACTAAGGCGTTAATGAACGCCATCTTGGAGAGCCCGCCCGACGATTTTATGGACATTGTAATGCATGGCTCCGCGTGGCCTACCCATAAGCCAGTGGTAAGTTCCATGCGATAAATTGTGGATTTCTTTGAGGGACATTTGGCTTTGACTTGCATTTTGAACATTGCTAATACATGGGTAACTTCAATGCAGATTAAACCCTACTACCCGTGCGAGGAAGAGGGTTTGGGCTGTATTTCAGAGCCAGACGATCTGAAAAGTTGATGGAATACGCAAAAAAGCAAACAAATTCATTTAGCTCATTGAGCTCGGTCGTTCACTTAGTGATCTAGTGCTACGTAGTTCGAAGTGAGAAAAAAAAACTTGTCATTACGACCCCTAGAAGACCTATTGTCGAGATCTGTCGCTAAATTGAACAAGACCCGTATAGAAACACTACGTGAAGGGAATCGATTACACTTAGTCGCTCATTGTCTGCTATTGACATTTAGAAACACATCATGGCTGTGGTATTAGAAGTGACGAACAAATTTTGCTAAGCAATTTATTGATTTTTCGTTAACGCACCAGGTACTAAGCTCCTTGGAAGTATATATCACAATCATACTTGGCGAAGCGCATCGTTCATTACATGAGCACGACCTTGAGTGTTTGGAAAACCAAAACAGCAACCATTTTCCTACGATATACTCGCCGCCATATCTTTCTTGAGTATTCTATCTCCTACGCCGCACCATGATTTTGGCAGAGGCGTTAGCCATCTCGTTTAAGCCGAAGCTAACGGGAGCCACGCTGCTGCGAATCCCTTTCTCGCCATCACCAAGCCGAACGTCGTACTTATCCAGGACATGGTACACAAGCAACTTAGCAAAGTGCGCACCGTAGAAGCGGCCAGGACATACATGGTGACCAAAGCCGAATAGTGAATGCGGTACGGCTGCGCTAGACGAGCTGGCTAGCTGCGCCTGCCCGTCCCCCGCACCGGGGCTTCCGAGGGTCTCACGGATACGAAGAAACCGGTAGGGATCGTAGGTCCGTGGATCACGGTATACGTCCGGGTCCAGCGGCCTCTCGCAAGACAGCGCCATGTGGGTATGCGCGGGTACGAACGTCCCGTCGCTCAGCGTCATGTCCTGGACAGTATTACGGGCAAGCGCAACTGAGGGAGCATGGGTTAATAAGACATGCCAAATTCTCGCTGCTCGGGATCAAACCAGATCGTAGGAAGAAGTATAGCCACACGGGCCCTTTCGTACTTACGAAATATCGGCTTGATTCGCGTACTCTCCTTGATCGCACTATCTAGGAGCTTGAGGGCGGGCATGGCAGCCCCGGTGCTGTGACTGCTTATGACGGTGGTCATCTCCTCTCTGATAGGCTCGATGTACTCGGGATGAGTACACAGGTCAAGGAGGCTCTGCATGACCACATCTGTGACGGTCATGTTGCTCGCAAACGACAGGCCTATCATGTATGGCGCGGCGTCAAAGGTTGTACCCATTTTTCCTGAAAGTTCTTCAAGCCACTGAAGCGCGTCGTCGGGTTTGGTTTCTTCATCATTAATCTTTCGAGCTTCCACTATCGGGGCGAGAATCCCTCGCGCTTTAACCATTCTGCTCATGTTCGTTAGCTCGCCACAGTACCGGAAATAGCACACCTAAAGTTGAGGCACTCAACTATTAGAGTGTTGGTGGAAGGAATATGAAGAAATCATGAACATGTGCTACAAGGTACGGAGACAGTTAGTCACTTTCGTTTGCTCAGTCGACTCACATTTTGCGTAGTTCCCTGAAATCTCGCAAGAACCAATGAACGCATCTGTGCAGAAACTTGGGATAACGCCTCAAGGCACGCTTTGCAGTGCCAGACTTGACCAGGTAGTCTTGGGTGAGCTGTAACCATTCCTTGCTGTGGTGCAAATCTTGGGGGAGATACATGCCCCCGGCGGTCCGCGATGTTACGGAAACAATGGAGTTCTTCAAGCTGATCGAGTGCCAATCTAAGAATGTTGGCAATGCCAATGCCATGTCTCAGTAGGCATAATAATCAAGGTGCAGCCGGCGTGACTGCCAAACGATGATGTGGAATGCACGCGAACGCTTTTGAGTGTCTTACCGTTACTGTCCGTCCACAGCTCCTTAAGGGCAGCTTCTATCTCTGTCGAGATCTGTCCTGTACTTTTGGCTTAAAGGTTGAGCACGAGTGTCAGCCAGTCTCATACTTTCTTCCATGTTCACAGGACAGTTTAATCACGTAGCCTGTGGGGGAAAACCCAAGGTAACTTGCATGTGCGCCTGGGAGTGAAGTAAATCTTCACAACATCATAGGCAAGTTTTGTGGTGAGTGCCTTGTAGGCGTCCATTCCAGGAATATGACCGAGAGAAAACTACAGCAGCGCACAAGAAGTCAGATATATCGACAGCAGAGTTCGCCATGGAAGCAGTGAAAGGAAAGCCGCACATGTATCAATGCCTCTGTCCTGTCGACACGGACGTCGTTTCTGATCTCCTCGTGGTAGTTGGCCGGCAGAATGATCATAGCACCCATGCCGGTCCATAGCTTGAATGGTCTGCCGGCATGCTGCGCGATACCCTTCTCGATGAGACCCCGGCAGTTGCTCAGGTACTCCGCTGTCGAGTTGTTCAGGAGCGGGATCTTCGAACCCGATATGTGACTCTTGTTGGACAGCACGTGGCCAACAAGAGTCGCTGAGACGCAAATAACTACGATAAGTGAGAGGGTTGGGGGGATGCTGGAGTGAAGAACATTGCTGTCCATAGCATGGCTTAGCCAGCCACGGTTTGAGGACACATTAGAAACTGTAGTGGTACTCATGTTGATAGGGGTATGTGTAATGGCAAGAAGACTCATCTCACTGCCATACAAAGTAGCGACGGACTCGTCGACCGCTTTGAATACCTAAGAGTAATATTGGCTTTAGGAAAAGACTTTCCATGTGGGGATTTACATGACCTGTGAGTGGGGGGAACTTAGCATACCGGCTTGGATGTCTATTCTATCTTTTCCAATCTAACTTTCTTCAATACGCTTGGAAACTTTGAATGACGAAGTTTGGTCAACGGAAAACGGCAATATATGGAATGAAAGGTTTGGGCATGACTCAGCATTAGTATAATCAAAATTTTTGTGAAACGAAATCAAGTTGCTTTGAAATACACATGTATATTTACGCATTCATCATTAAGATAAGGAACGAAAACTACCTTAACTTTGTAAGAGGCATGGGTAGTATGTGTTACACTTACAACTTCCTTATGCCAAATACATTTAGTTGTCTAACTGTTCTCAGATTGGCTGAAAAGCTCGAATTGAAAAACTATACTAACAAAATCATACAACTATATGTATTACAAATATCTTACAAATAAAGCTTAAATACAACATAGCTTTCGTGTAAACGGCTAAAACAGCTTCTGCGATATACAGTAATCATTTGGCTGAGTAGTTGCCAAATCAAGAGCAAAAGTATGTAGATTAGGACTATCGACATATTTGAAACTCGATGTTATCAAACTTAGTGGGTTGGTCGATCATAGTGTATGTCGCTAGGTGCTCTGCGGCCGCTTACACTCCCTAGAGTTCAGTCACTTGGCCGCATTGAGGCCCCAGGCACGAGTTACATGACATTGAAGTACCACCAAATTTCGTCCCAATTAATGATCATGATCCCTGAATCCTCAGAAACAGTCTTTAGCTGAAGCTTTACTATGCTACACCCCACAGGTCCGAGGGGCTAGTCAACATAACTTTCAAAAAAACAGGAATCTGCTAACCCTTTTTATTAACCTAAATTGGTATTTCCTATCAACGAAAATGGCCACATTAACACTGTTAGATCTCACCCGGTTCCTTGGGACAGCCATTCCTCAAGCAAGCAAGGTTAAAAAACATCAGAGTACAGTAATAGGTAGAAGCAGGGCTCAAAATTGTCGCCAAAGTGGAATCAAAATTACCCCGTAGTAATTGCATTCTGAGCGCAAAGGTGCTTTCTGGTTCAAGCCTCGATGATTGAATGGCAGACAAGTTCCGGAAGCCCCAAGTCATCTTTTCCCTGAAAGCATATGAACATTCTTGATTGGTTTTCTGGTAAGTTGAGATATTGGCTGAGAATAGCAGCTAACTCGTGCTATAGAGTATTTGCGTCTGTGTTTGGCAAAGCTGCGCAACAAAGAGATACCATGCCCTTTTAATGTTCTATGTGAAAGAGTACACCTCATTTGGTGGAATTACTCTTGCAAAAGCATTTGTCGAGGCAAACACGTAGAGAAAAAATGACATTCCAACTTATGTGAGATTCAACGTACATGTATCGTGGCATGTGCTGGTAACCATTGCGCTTTTGCCCAGATAGCACATCGGGAATATAAAGGTATCATCTGTAATTTACAGCTTAGGTTCATCCTTAGAGCGGGTTGGTCGGTACGAAAGACCCATTCGTATCTGTAAAGCATTTCCAGTTTAACTGCTGAATAGATCGAGAATATAGAACTTTACACTTAGTGACTAAATACAAGACAAGAACTAAGTAAATAACCATCTCCAAGCACCGCGTCATTTCCAACTTCAAGCAAACGAGTATGATACAAAAATGCTCACAGAGATTTACACAATTCATCAGCAATCTTTTCAGCCAGGTGCATCAGCGATGCACATGCGAGGAGTTCGGCAGAGCCGAGTGCCACATGTAACTGCTGGTGGAGCCAATCCAGCAACTCAATGGCGACGATGGAGTCCAACCCAACGGAGCCCAGGTCGGCAGAAAGACTGATGTCCTCAGCAACCACCAACATGAGGCTGCTCATGCCCGAAGCAATAAAGGAGGCCAGTGCGGCGACGTTCGAGGGCTCGCGCAGCTGAGAGGGATCAGAAGATTTGGCAAGTTTCAAGAATCGGGCGGCTCCTCCTTGTGCGTCACTGTAGCCAGCCGTGGTGCCGCTGCCGTTGCTGTTCTGGCGAGTATGATTATTATCACTAGACTTGACGATACGGTGCGACTTGAGGTAGTGGCCGGCCCCGAAGCGCACGTCACGCTTCCAGGTGACTCTGTTAGTTGGGTCTGCCAGGGGCTTGGTAGACAAACCACCCACACAAAAGTGAGTGAGCGGGCTGGTGCCACAAACAGCGCCGGAGTTAGCAATGGACAAGGCCACGGAGTCGAGAACCTCTTGCTCGCGCAGCAGGTAGAACCCGGCAGTAGCAAAGGTCTGCAACACGGTGTCGCGGCGGTCCGCGACATAGCCCACATCCTTTACGGCGCCAATGTCAACGATGGAAGCGGGCAGGCCGCGTTTGTGGCGGTAAGAAACAAATGCGTTTAGGAAAGTATTGGTGGCACCGTAGTTGGCCTGACCGAAGAAGCCTGTGTGGCAGACACCCGAACCAAAGATGACGAAGAAGTCCAGAGCGCACCTCTTCTCAAAAAGGGCACGGTCAAGGTTGATGGTGCCGTCCACTCGCGGCTTGATGACGGAGTGCCATTCGTCAAATGACATGTCTTTGGTGGCATTGTCCTGTATTCAATTCATATTAGAACCTATCAACGATAATTGATTGAGATAGAATGATTTCATTCTAGATGAGAATGACGAAGCCCAAGATTGGCTGTCAGATAAGAAAGTGATGGTTAAAGAGGGGGATAGGGCAAAGGGTAGTCTTGTTGGGACCAAGTGACTTTTGGCATGATCCAAATCGGCAAACACAATGGAATGCTAGATAACTTACTCGTAGGATCAGCGACAACTGCATCACTCCTCCTATCGGTCTCGGCGCTTTTTCAATCGCATCCTGGACGTCCTCCTGTCGGCTCACATCTCCGCTGACGGTCGTGATGAGAGATCCTGGAAACGCCTCAAGTTCCTTGAGAAAAGGTTCATGCCGCTCATTACCAGCAGATGGTGACAGAAATACAAGACTCTTGGCCCCATGGCTGAGCATCCAAGTGGACACGGACCTGCCCAAGCCGCCCATACCGCCTACGAGAAGGTACGACACGTCGTCGCGGAACGTTGGAACTGAGCCCGGCATAGTCTGCCTTGGGATCGAGAACCAGTGCATGCGAGGAACCTGAACGCTGCCCTTGATGACAGCATAATCGTAGTCCGGGTCGAGGCTTGTTCTCGCCCTCTGGCCTAGGCCACAACTGATCTTCCATAGGGCGCTGCTCAAGGCCCCCGCCACCGCCGTCGACTCATCATCCACCTCGACCATGGTAATGTCTGTCCTGTGCTCAAGCCGAATCGTGCGTGCTGTCCCCTGCATCATTGCAGCCAGTGGCTGCGAGCAGTTTGGCGTGTGGGCTAGCGGAACCGCCCAGATGAGGGATCCCGTAAAACCCACCAGGCTATTCACGAACGGCCTGAACGTGGTTTGGTCGAGCTTGTAGACTGTTCCAACATTGTAATCATCGTTCTCTTTGCCATGGCTTAGGTCCAGCAGCGAGATGACGACCTGGCCTGCGTGCTCGGCTGGAGGGACGGTGGTTTGGCCTTCTAGAACCTGTACCCGAGCGCAACCCTTTTTCTCGAAGTAATATTTCACCTGCTCTGCCATCTTGCGCCCAGCAAGAGAGTCTCTCGCCAACAAGACTGTGTCGGTGATTGTTGAAACTGCAGCATCCTGTACAGATGATGGTACTGACGCCAACTTTGCCATGGCGACACCTTCTGACGGCCGTTGAACTTGTGCTACAAACCCCAGCTGCCCAAGCCATTCAAGCGCTCGATACAACGTTGCAGCCCTGTTCGTGGTTTGTCCCGGTTCTTCTATAGTAGTGTATACAACAAGGCGACCTCGTGTGGTCATGACGTCCCTCAGCGACTCCATCAACTCCAGGAATAAATCATCGTCGGCATGGTCATCTGAGAGAAGAGCTTCGGCAGCAATCAGAGCAACGTCAATCGTGCTGGCACCACACTCGGAAATTGTTTCAACGCCACCAATATAGAAGTCGTTGGAGGCTTTGCTCACCAAGTCCTCCATTGCCTGGCGGACGTGTTCCAGCTTGCTTTCGTTTCCAACGCAAGCATACAGGTACTGTGCGTAGAAGCGACTCAGAGGGCCCGGATTAATGGCATCGAGATGGGTGCGGGTAACGGCGTCGTCCCCCAGTCCGATCTCTAGGATGCGACAGTCGGGCATTTTCCAACCAAGCAGGCCCAAAAGCCAGTGAACATAAGTGCTGACGGCGCGAGGCTTTTGGGCGTTTGAAGGTGAGGATGAGGAACATGTCAGGTCCTGGTTCATGCCCGTAACATCATTTACACCATCACCGACACCGACATCAACATGGCCATTTAAGTCAGTGTTAGAAAAACCTTCGTCCATATCCAACATGGTCACGTCCTTGTCCCAGGCAAAGTAGGACCCAATGGGCACGTCCTCGGGCCTACTGATCGGCAGCACGGTAAAGCCCAGCTGGTCGACAAACGCAGTCGGCCGCGCACCGCCATCGTCATGGTTGGCGAAGATGACAGCCTTTGCCGTGCTCTTACTATCGTGCGGCGTAACGTCCTTTCTGCTTTCGCCAACACTGCCAAAGATGTGCATTCTCAGGTCCTGTTCTCCAAGCACGCACAGGCGGCCAATGGTAGTAGGCAGCAACGTCCGATCTAGCTCCCTTGTCAGGCCGTTGGTGATGGCGACCAGATTGATCTGCAGCAGCTGGTCGATCAAGGTCGGGTGGGCGACGTACTGCGTGCCGTCGTAGTCCTCGCAGTCGTAGACCGTGGCCGCGGCCTCCTTCCGAAGTGGGTCAGCCGTTATGTTTTCCATCAGCTGGAAGGCAGGGCCCCATTCGATGGAAATGGACTCTTTGACTGCGTTATACCAATTTTGGCTAGCTACTTTGCGTGGTAAGGAAGAGAAACAAGACGGCCGCTGTGCCGTCGTGATGGGAGCTGCCGTGGCATCCTCCTCGTCTGCGGGACGCACAAACCCCCGGGCGTGAGACGTCCAGTGCTTGCCATTGGCAGAACATGACATGATGCGGAACTCGTGCCAGATGTGACCGTCGCTGTCTTTATCGCCATCGCCGCCCATGATCAGCCGGGTCATCATCTCCGTCTTGACGTCTAGAGCCAGCGGCAAAGCAGCAGTAATACTCATGTCTCGGACCATATATCCAGGAGTAGAAGTACCCCTTTTGATACTAGTAGTGACTTGACGCACAGCACAGCCAGCTATAGCTACGAATCCGGCCGCGGGGAACAGCACACCCTTGTCGACGATGTGGTCCTGCAGCCACGGCATCTCGCCAGTGTCGAGCATGTTCCTCCACGTCGGCTCCAAATCGTTACCCTCCAGGACGCGGTCTCCAAGCAGTTCATGCCGGACAAACCTCTTGTGTTTAAAACGAGAGGCGTTGCGAGGCTCGTTGGAGTAAGACGCGTCGTAGTGCCACGCATATGTTGGCAGGTCGCTCAGCAGACTGGGTGACCTCACGCCAGCTTCGACAGCTGCCGGGAGAATCGGGGCCAAGTCCACAGCGAGCCCGCGGTTAAAGAATTCGCCAACGAGGCGCAGAAGGGAGACTTCTGAGTCTTCGCCGCGCCGTAGGGTTGACATGTAATCATACTGCTGCTGCGGGGCCGCTGACAGTGGTCGGGCGTGGCGCTGTAGATTTTCCTGGATCGGATGTCTCAGCGCCGGATGAGCCCCGACCTCTATCAGGAGAGTACTCTGTTGATCAGTCGTTATTGTTGCTGTTGCCGTTTCGTGTCCTGATGACGAAGATAATGAAGATGTCATGACAGCTTTCATGGCCTGGCTGAACAAGACGGGATGCAGAAAGCTATCCCGCCAGTATCGTGGGCCGAATTCATTCCCAGTTATGACCGCCCCTGTGACAGAAGAAAAATGCGGTATCAAAGGTGCTCGCGGCATGTCGAGCGGGTTGTGTCCTAGGACGCCTTCGAGAAGCTTTTGGTATGCCTTGGCTAAAGGCCCCAGTGTCGGCGAATGATAAGCCGTGTCAACCTCGAGCATGGTAGCCTTGACGTCGGGATGGCGTCGTTGGGCCTGGTCGATGCAGTGTTGGATAGCGGCCGGGTCCCCCGAGATTGTGGTGCTCTTGTGACTGTTCTCACAAGCCACAACCACGCCAGGCAGGAGGAAGGGCGTTAGCTCGTGAGAATCAAGAGATATAACCGCCATTGGAGACATGATCTGTTTTCTGCTTGAATTGTTGTCTTTGTGATTCTCATCACAAGTCGTTGCTGGGCATTTATCGTGATGATGACGCGCGAGCAGCCAGCCTCGGAAGAAAGCCACAGCTATGGCAGCACCAGCACTCAGAGCACCGCTCGCGTACGCTGCAGCGGCCTCGCCAAGAGAATGGGCCACGACAGCGTCGGGACTGATGCCGAGGCTGGCCAACAGGTCAGTCAGGGCGATCTGCACAGCCGTCGCACAAGGCTGCGAGTAGCCTCGTTTGGCTACCAGGCTAGACGCGGTATCTTTTAATAGTTCCTGCTCAATGGTCCAATCCGGCCTGTAAGGGGCTGGGACCGCCTGTAACCATCGATCGAGCTTCCTGATCGAGTCGGCAAAAACGCCGTAATATCGCCCGTCCTTCATGTTCTGTTTCAGCAGGGCCTGGCCCATGCCTGCCCACTGGACTCCCTGGCCGGTGTACACGAACACCGTCCGATGTTTAACACTTGTCTTGTAGTTGTGGTGGAGGCGTCTGAAACTGCTGACGTCGAAAGCACCCTTGTCGTCGGCGATGGCATACCCACGGCAGTTGAGATGCTCCCGATGGTGAGCGAGAGTGTAGGCGAGGTTCTCGAGTAACGAGGAACGTCCGACTGACGGCCTTCCAGAATCTAAGTACTCCCTGTGCTGGTCAATTCCTCTCTTCAAGGATTCCACGTGAGTGGCCGAGAAGAGCAGGAGGCGAGGCTGGCCCTCAACTGCACACAAAGGAGCATTGTTTCTGCTGTTACTATTGTTTTCAAGCGAAAGGCTGACTCCTAAGACCGAGTCGCTACTTACACGAACACTTTCGAAGTCTAAGGGATAGTCAGGGGCGGTGTAGTCCGCTGCATTTTTGCCTTGCTGTTCGAGCCAGCTTTGGTATGACTCAAGCACCATCTGCGAGCATGGCACCGTTATAATTAGCATGTCAACAGGATTACACAACAGTATCGGTTTTATGCTCACATGTGCATTTGAGCCCGAGACTCCAAACGAGTTCACACTGACGCGCTCGGCACGATCCTGAGGCCATGGTGTGGGCTTCATGGGAACACGGAGATTGGCCGCCTTCCACGGGACTTTTGGTAACATGAGGTTAGTAAAGAGCCGAAATATTAAGCACAGCAATTCAGCGTTGCTGTGTATCACTCACTTTTTGGATTAAGAGTATCCAGATAAATGTTGGGCGGAATAATTTTATGTTTTAAAGCAAGAACAGCCTTGATGACTGAAGTGAGGCCTGCAGCACCTTCAGAATGGCCCACGTTTGGTTTCACCTACATAAAGGTCAGAATCATGCGTCAGTTGAAGGTATGTAGGAGGGAATATTGTATAATTAGACGTACCGCACCGATCAGGATACCACCGTGCTCTTTCCAGATGTTGGCCACTGCAGCGACCTCAAGGGGGTCTCCAGTTGCCGTCCCCGTGCCGTGACACTCGAAGAAGGCCGTTTTGCTGTAGTCGGCGTCGGAAATGCCTGCTCGCGCATACGTTTCCCGGATCAGCGTCTCCTGGGCGCCGGCGTCGGGACACATGATACCGCCCTTGGCCCTCCCGTCATTGTTGGTGCCGCTCGCCCGGATGATAGCGTGTACCACGGACCTGTCCCGCAGTGCGTCGCTCAGCCTCTTGACATAGACAGCGTTGACCGCCTCGCCGCGCCCGTAGCCGTCCGCTAGCAGGTCAAAAGTCTTGCACTTGCCGCTGGGCGACAAGAGGCCAGCGTTGGTAAAGTTCACCGACATGCCTGGAGATGTAATAAGGTTGACTCCGAGCGCCATGGCTGACGTACAAGCGCCGTGGCGCACCGCCTCTGCGGCCTGGTGCAGCGCGACCAGCGAAGACGAACAGCCGGTCCTAATGAGCATGCTGGGCCCCGTCCATCCGTACTCGTACGAGATGCGGTTGGGTTGTAGGAAATCCAGATGGCCGGAACCACGGTACAAGCCCGTGTGATGCGGATCCATGCTGAGATCATCCTGCCAGTCCGAGGTGAAGCTGCCCACGAAGCAGCCAATGCGCCGACCTGCCCAACCCGTCTCGCCAGCATTGTCGAGGCACTCGCGGGTGATCTCCAGCAGCTGTCTCTGCATAGGATCCATAGACTCAATCTCCTTGCGGCCGCAGGTAAAGTGCGAGGCGTCAAACCTGGTCAGGTCGATGTGGTTAAGGAGATAACACTCTTGGTTCTGAATCGTTCCACCGCGCGTAGTGGAACTGTAGAAACCTTCGAGTTGCCAGCGGTCACCAGAAATCGGTGCCAGGCCACTCTTCCCGTCCACCAACAAGTTCCAAAAGTCCTGGGTGTTGCTGACACCACCAGGCAGCCGCGCAGCCATGCCACAGATGACTATTGGATCTTTTTCTCCATCTTCTTCACTATACACTCTTCCTGCTTGCTGGAACGATGCTAAAGTTGAACTGTAATGCATATCGGCCAGTAGTTTGATTGAGTTGGACACTCAATCGCCAGTACAGAAATTATTGCTTAGGATTAAATTGTCCAACAAATTCTTCGTGGTCTTGACGATCCTTACAATCAAGTCTCGGACCGCGATGAGCTCACGTGGTGCGGAGCACTTGATATGCTTGAAAACAAACTGCAAAGTACACCCCAAAATGTCCGTCTCCAATTTTTATGTTTTAGAAACACGAATTCAAAACCTCATAGTCTTGCATTTCATCCAAGTTTCATAGCTAACGTGATAGCTGTGGTATCCTTGGACCGAGACAATACACAGGAAGCTTGAGTCTTTTTGCCACGGCCGCTGTCTTGAACCCAATTGTAGGCATGGGTGTTTTTGTGCGCTTAACCGTTCCGTACCGATCGAAAATGGGACGAAGCCTGTTCGTCCAGTGAGAAAGAATGAACCTGGATAGCAAAGCGCTCTGACAGCTGGCACAGTTTGCAATCGGTAATTGGAATTTACTTTGCAGTCGACAACTATGCAACCTTGTCCTAGAGTAGATGAAACCTGTACTTTGTTAGGTGTATACTATATTGTCGCTAAAACGACGCCGTTAATTGCGGGCAGCAATTAACGCCTGTTGTCTCGCGACATATATTATACATGTATTCTAGACGTAGAAGACGAGAAGTACTTTGTTCACACTGAAGGCATTTGGAAACTTACATACATGGGCGGTGAGGGTGCCGGGAAGGAGGAAAAGCGAATGACGTATTCCTAGCTAACAACAAACTAAATTTCAACATTAGTGTATCATCATCTCTTTTATCTCTTCAATTACTCTTATGAGCACCCAGACACTTGTTCAATGGCTTTGGCCTCGAGCTTTCAATGGTATTTTCGATTCTGTACTTATGAGCGCAAGAGTAATTGCACACTTTATTTCTGCGCCGGCCGACGGCCCAATGGAGTGGATAGAACAATAGGAAGACGGTTATTGGCTTCTCAGAATAGTTTAAAGAATTACCTTGGTACATGTCCATATTCAAATTCTTCTATCCACTTGTACTTGTGTCATTACGTAGACTCTGAATTGAGCGTTTACCGACTTAGGCATGGCAGAACCGTCACTTTTTCTTTTAACCCTAAAAGCCCCATCGCTGCTGGTCGGATAATTTGGAGAAGGCAAGCACCCCTAATGATAACTGCCACCGAGATACCATGAAAGCTATCGTTATCGAAGGCCGAGGCCATGCCGTTATACAACGAAATGCACCTGAGCCGAGTCTACGTTCCGGCGGCTACATACTCGTCAAGACGTTGGCTGTCGCCGTCAACCCATCCGACTGGAAACATGTCGACTTTGTGCTGGTTGGGAATCCCACAGGCACTCGGCTGGGGCTTGATTACGCCGGCGTGGTGATGGAGGTAGGCGAGGACGTACCAACAACAGCTGACAACGGGGACCGCCTGAGGCCAGGAGACCGCGTATTTGGCATCTGCCATGGTGCCAACGTCAGATATCCTGAAGACGGCGCTTTTGCTGAGTACCTGGTAGCCAAGGCTTGCTTTGCTATCAGGATTCCGGAGGGCGTGTCGTTCTCGGAAGCTGCCGCCATGGGCACCGGCTTAGCAGCTGTAGTAAGCATACCAAATAGACCAAAAGAGTGCTTGCGGCATACATCACCTCTTGCAGCAGAGGTCTCGAAACAGTACATGGCTGACGATGGTTCTTCTCGATTGCTCAACAGGCTCAAGGGCTTTTTCAAGACCTGAAGCTTCAGCTTCCAGGTGTCCTTGCCACTACAGTCCAGCCGCAAACACCGCGACGATCTTGGCCGATACTCATCTACGGGGGTAGCACAGCTTCAGGCGTTATGGGCTTGCAGTTTGCAAGATTATCCGGGTGCACACCCATTATCACGACATGCTCTCCCCAAAACTTCGACTACTTGAAGCAGTTGGGTGCTGATTTCTGCTTCGACTACCACGACCCAGACTGTGGCAACAAGATCAGAGAACTAACCAACGGCCGGCTCAGGCATGCATGTGAGCACCACCCCTCTCCTGGTTAGCTTTCTTTTCTTTTCCACCCACGCATCACATTCTCTCCTTTTCCCCTCACATTTTTTCCCCTCATCTTTCTTCCCCTCACTTCAGTGGGAGGTAGAAGGCAGGGAGGATGCGAGGACCGATCAACTGACTCACATCTCATCACACTAGGGGATTGCATTACCACGCTCGAGTCCGCTCAGACGTGTGCGCGAGCCCTGTCCCCAAAGCTATGCAGCCACTATAGTAGCCTCCTATTCATCTCGAGCGCATGCATCAAGCGCATCAACCCCAAAGTCAAGTGCTCTACAACCATCGGATACACAATACTCGGCGAGGAGTTCGAGAAGGAGACAGTAGTCAGGGAGCGGCCTGAAGACTTTGAGTTTGGCAAGGCGTTTTGGAAAATTGCAGAAAGTTTGTTGCAAGACGGGATGCAGTTCCGTCCGGTTAGGCAGATTGTCAACGAGGGCGGCAGCGGACTCGAGGGTGTGTTGTGTGGGCTTGACTACCTGAAGCGTGGCAAGGTCAGCGCTGCGAAGCTGGTGTACACTATGTCTAAGTAGAGTTCGGTCCGGTTTTGGGGCTGGTCGCCGAGGCATTATGTAAGCATATAGTCCAAGTAACCAGTGTGTTGTACATATTTGTATTTCTCAATGCAGTTTACATGGTTAAGCTTTATGTATGAGACTTGAAAAATTGTTCAACCCCATGCAGAATCAAATCATATATAGGTTGTCTTGCCATTGATTATAGGAAATAAATAGCAGGCAACTAAAGCATACCAAGGTTAATGCCGTAAACTACTATGAATCATGTCTAAGTAGAGTTTGGTCAAAATACTAGGCTAGTTACCAAGGTACTTACGATTCATATGGTATATAATACCTAGTAATACCTTTTGATCACAGACTGTTGTTACGAGCAGGTCAGGGCAACCAACTGCACCACAAAGCAAAAGCTTCGGTAATGATGCACCTGCATCATTATCCCCTGTTCTGCACTATATAGTTACGCCGGCCTGCACCCCAACTGGTTGGGCCGTAACAACTGTATGCTTGAGTTAGATGCTTGTGACCTGTTAACGAACTATTTACTCTGCTTCATATGTTTCAATCCTACAGAGACCGAATCTTAGGTTGTGTGGGAATTAACTCTAGGGAAACACCTACAGCGTAGCAGGGTCAGTGCTTCGAAACTGATGTACACCATGTCTAGATAGAGTTCAGTCAGGTTATCAAGCTGGCGACAAAACACTTAAATTTCAAACAATACGGTGTACACAGCAATGTCTTCTGATTTCAGTTTGCATACTTAAGGTACATGCTTGAGACTTGCTTACGAACTACTGCGTTGCATTTGTAAGGAGCCTATGCAAAATGAAACTGAATATACTATGGTGGTATGGGTATGTTTAAACTCCCTAACAGGTAGTGTGGATATTGGTCCACTTTGTAAATGACTCTCAGTGGCCAGATTTGTGCTGGAGGTGCACAAGAACCTCGAAGTACTCGTTGCTTAGATAATCGAAGATGCACGGCCACTTCTACCTTACATGGGGGTTAAACTTTGGCCTGATACCGTAGTCGGTTATGCGGGAATTTGTTCAGTGGAAATAGCGTTTTTCTCTCGCTATCAGTTTCTAAGGCCCTGATCGTTTCGTTGCCAATAATTAGTTATTAGTTGCCAGGGGGACTTTATGTAACCTCGCGCTGTATAACTTACCTCCGTTGTACCGCCGAATTACGGTTAGACTTCACATCTGACCGCCTACCCGGCCTGGATGGGTTATATCTCGATTGCTTTGATAGTTATCGTCAAAGAGAAGGAGAGTGTTGGCTAAGAGGGTAGTAGTTATTACAGCAATAACTGCTGCTAGAGCTAACAAGAGGTGTTAATCGTCTATAGTGGTGGTCTGTGTACAGTATGTGATAACCTCTAACTTCCACTTTTTAACATCTTAGGCACTAATAACTAATTATTAGAAGGACTTTTCCTGATGCTAGGGAAAACGGCAGAAGTCAGACTTTCTCAATAACACTTTCCCTATTTTGGTAGGTTAACGCGCACGATTCAAAAAGATACATTACATAACTTTGACTTTCAGAGATCAGCCGATTATTTAAGGTATGGCGCGGCGGATATACATTTCCGTCACTTTTGTGCACGCGGATAGCTCCTTGGTAACTAATAATTAATTATTAGCAACGAAACGATCAGGACCTAAAGGATACAGTTAAACCTATTGCTAATACGATGAAACACAACACCCTTCCGATAAACTTCATCCGTATCGGTAGCGTTCACAATGATCAAGAAACTTCGAAATTAGTCAGCTCGGCATAGCATGCGGGGTACGGCTGTTCTCATGTAAACTCTCCAAAGCACATGGTTACAAAACCAGAAAAAAAAAAAGGAAAAAAAAGAAAAAAAAAGGGAAAGGAAACATGGTAAAGGGATTATAGTAATATCACATTTCGATGACTCGTGTCAGCTATGACGACACTGCTACGTAACGGAAACAGCGTCTGGCTCCAAACACTGCAACCCTGTTGGAACCAAAATAAGAAACTGGGCCTGCAGTGGTCGCCGCTTTAGTGCACCGTTTTCCCAACACGGATCCTCTGAGTTGAAGCAGTATAATAGTCTTGAAGTTTCACACGATCTTGAAATACATGGTAAATGTTAGTGTATAAGGCTATCTCGTTCATTCTTAGGCTAATGCACATACACACACTCAATGTTCACGGCATTATTTGACTCGAATACAAGCAGCCTCGCACGACAGCCAGTCGAGCGATGGCAGAATGATGTCAGAAATCTGTCCATTGAGGGAGTGAGGAACCCTTTCCTCAGCGATCGGGTTGTCATTGCCTCATTCTTCCAAGTAAGAGACGGCACCGACGCAATGATCCGCACAACAGGCCTCGAGGGATATCTAGAGCACGTCCACCCTGTTCATGTACAGCTCTGCACTTCACTGATTCTAGACGCTCTCCAGAAGTTGAGATGCGACGTCAGAGGTAGCCAGCCCGGGCAGAAGCTGAGACAGGTGGCAGTCAAGACAAGTAGAAGCATCATCACCAAAGGTGCCACGGCTGTGGCTGCTAGGAACCACCTCAGCCTGTGCTGGACGATGTTGGTGAACGGCGGGCTGGTCACATGTGAGGCTGATGGGTCTTACACTCGCACGGCGATGCCTGCGCCTGAGAAGAGTGCGGCGGAACTTCTGGCAAACACTTGCCAGTTGTACCCCGGGTTCCAGCCTCTTACCGAGCTCATATTCCACCTGGGCAAGCAGTTGGCGGAGTTATGGGTAGGACGCACAGATTCTGTGAAGATTACCTTTGGTTCTGCCTATGGAAGGCGGCTTCTGGACAACGTCTACGGGCCAAGTCACCCGTGCAAAACATTCCACGCGCTCATGGAAGACTTCATGAGCCGTCTTCTCAATAGCGACCACCTCACTAGCCAAAGCCTAGACTATTCATGCGGGCCAGCGGCTTTCAACATCTTGGGTACGTATGTAGTGGCATGATCACCTCACAAGCAGTTTTGAGAACATACCTATGATACTTCGGGTAATATCTGTCTATTTAACATTTTTTTCCGGGCTGACTTTAATAAATTCATATTAGAGCTTGGTTCAGGAACAGGTGGAACAACCAAGTGGCTTGCACCGCTGCTGGAGCGGCAACACAGGATGCATGGCACCAGGTTTACGTACACCTTTACCGATTTGGGATCGTCGTTTGTGGCGCAGGCCGCACGTACATTCGCGCAGTACGCAGACTTCATGACCTTCATGACCCTCGACATTGACGAGTCAATGCCACCGCCGTCTCTCGTTGGCTCACAGCACGTCGTCATCGCTGTCAACGTCGTACACGCTACGGTCAATATCACGAAGTCGCTCCGCAACTTGCGTCGCTTCCTGCGCCCGGACGGCTTCGCGCTGATCATGGAGATCGAGGAGCCGCTTTGCTGCACCGAATTCGTCTTTGGCATTTTCGAGGGCTGGTGGAGGTTCGGAGACGGCAGGGCTCGGGCAACAACCAACATCCCCGTCTGGCAGGAGGCTTTTCGCGAGGCCGGGTTTGGTCATATTGACTGGACAAGAGGCGCCCTGCCGGATTCCAAGGTTCAGAGAGTGTATTTGGCAATGAATGACCGAACAGTTTAACAGGTAGTTAAGCATGCTTACTAGGGAAACCAAAGGACAAAGTTTGCAATACATTTAATCGACCTTGTGATCATAAGAATATGTAAAATAAAATAAAAATGACAAATGCTTACAAATTCTCGTTATTTATTGCCTTTATTTCAATTATCGGGATACTTCTAAGACCCAATATCTCAAAACAACTAATATTCCTTGAGGGGCCAACTAGTTATGCTAGAGGAGATCCCAGAACACAATCAGTGGCCCGATCACCGAGAAATGCAACGACCAGTTAAGTATCGGGCTAATACATATAAATTCCAAAAACCATATACATCTACCGTAAATCATAATTTCTTAGATCAAGACTCAAGGCAGTACTCCTCTAAGGTCGGTCATCATCGCTTTGGCCAATCAGCTCAACTCCTCCTCTCCAGGCAGCCGTATAGAGTGTCCGTTCTCCTCCCTTGCGAAACGACTGATAATACAACCTATCATGGCCACGAAGACGTTTATCCAAAATGCCAGTCCAGTCATGTGATGGGATGATCCATAGGCGTAAATGACACCGGACATGGCTGAAGTCAAAGAACGAGTCACGCCAGTGGCGATGAATGCAATGGCATGGGTTCTTGACAAAGCTGATGGATGAGGCGTGGAGCTAAGTACGAGGCTAGATGTTAGCATCTATCCATTGATCAAAACAATCCACCGTAGCATAGCTGTAGGCTTCATCAAGTATTTGGAGGAGGACTTGTCGACATACCCGTTTGTTAAGACGAGGCCCGCCGGAATCACAAATGTGGCCGTCGCCACTACACCTAGCTCGAGAAAAAGTAGATATATCCAGAAGACGACGCCTTGCTTGCCGGCGGGCGGGGATGTGGTGGACGGCATCACTACCAAATAAGGAAGCGCAAAGTACAGCAGCGGGAAGCCGAGCTGGCACAGACGCCACATCCGCAATGTCCCAAGCCGGTGTTGCACTCGCGAGTAAAGAGTCAGCTGCACCAGCAGTGAAACGAGGCCGTAGAAGGCTGTGGCCCAAGCCAAATCCGTAGGCCTCATACCGGCGCCGCCTGAAAAGCGGAACGGGAGCCTGATTTCTTGGGTGCTGGTCGGCTCACTCATCATATTAGGCCACACCGTGTTGAGCGTCGTGATGTGAGTCTCCACTGTGACGCAGACAGCCAACACGCAAAGCAGATTGGCGGTGAACATGCGTCGGGTTGGGAGCCGTGGTGATTGGGAATGGTGGATGCGCTCGTCTTTTTCAACTTTTTTCTCGGGAGCCATAGAGCTGCTTTCTGAGCTTGAAGTCGAATCTTCATACTTCTGGCCAATATCTTTGATCTGATTCATTTCAATCTCTGTCTCGCTTCTCTTCACCTCTGCGCGTGCCAAGAAGCCGACCGTTTCTTCAGTGTCCCCATCTCTGGCACGTCCACGATGATTGGTGTAAGATGAATGACTGTCGCCAAGAAAACGTGACCGCACTCTACTGGAGAATGCGAGACCGTAATCCAAGGAGTGCCGGCGGCTCTCCAAGGTCTAATGATAACCTCATGTCAGCGTATGATAATCTTTGATTCAATTATACAAGAGTAAGCTAGCAACGTGATTTAGGTGAAATGATAGTATACAAACCTCCTCCAAAAAGAAAAAGACAACAAGCACTGCACTCAGTAGAATTACACCGTTCGCCAAAGCTGGCGGGGCGTAAGGAAACCGCGTCAGGAACTCGATGTGGCCCAGTTTCTCCGGAAACCTTCCTGAGAGGTCGGCCAGTTGTGCCGCCAGCAACGGAGCTGCCATGGCTGCAGCGCCCGCGCTCATCGGCAACAAGACAAAGGCGCGAGCTTGAAATCTTTGCGGGGAAAAGGCAGTCCCATCTGTTAGTTTAAGATTTTCTCACTAGGTAGGCATATACTCGCAAACAACCGGACAGACATACAAGCAGCAGGTAAGCATGATTTTATAGTCGCCAGCGACGCGAATGACTTGAAGATTTGCATGCAAAGGTAAGAATTGACATACCGTTTTTCACGTACAACCTCAGAGAGCATGGTTCTCGCAACGACCACGTTCCCATTCATGGCACCCTCGACTAGGCGCAGAACGGCGGCTTGTCGAAAACTTCTGATGAACCCAAAGATAAGAACACTGACAACTGTCCGGGAGCACAAGTCAGTTGATGTTCTCACTTGATAGAACCGGCGCGAAATTTGCTGCGCAAGGAGGGAAATTCATACGGCTTCCCGACAAACCAAGTAGCAGGGCCGTCTTTCTTCCGCCCCAAGGCGCATCGGCAACTCTGCTCCAGAACATGGCCGTCGCACATTGAGACGCGTTGAAGATGGTCTGAAGAAGCGCAGACTGCCTCACAGTATCCCCACTGGACTGGCTTGGGTTAAGACTCTGAAGCTGGTAGTAGATGTACGTCTACAGAATCTCAACGTTAGCCAATCCAACAATGAAAGTTCCAGGCATCAAAAATATTCAGCGGAGTTATGTCCTACAATAATGGAGACCTTGACCACAGGTTCGGCAAATCGAACGAAGCAGAGTACAGCTAGCTGGTCTTTTCTGGGAAGTGATTGCCATGTCACAGGCTCTGAATCGTTGCTCTCTGCCATGAAGTTGATTTAAAGATGTATAAAATGGCCAAGTAATAGTGTTTGGGTACGCAATTGCCAGTGGCTCACACCTCAAGGCGCTTGCTCAGAGTGTGCAGTGGTTGAGCTGCCAGTCCAGACTTGACGATAGAACCCCGAGCTCAATGATAAAGCCGACGGGGCCTCGTATCATTCCACTGTGTGAGTTATACGCTCCGATTCCGTTCCGGTTTCATCCACTGTTTTCAAGCAGAACAATTCACCCCCAGACCTAGGCTAGGGCACCTTGATCACTCGTTTGAGTAACGTCTTTTATGGCTTTCGGATTGACATAGCTAGATCCTAAGGTGCCCCGTTTTTGACTGTAGAACGGTAGGACAGATTCAACGGAGCATTTTTGAACCCTGCACAGAGTATATACGTATAGTAACGAGTACAAATGAATTTAATATAAGGTTCAACTATTACGGGTTAGTTCTAAAGCTTATAGATAGTTTGCATTCCTCTGCTTTACACTTCATATGGACCCCTGTCGTAACTTCTTTGATATTTTTATGCTCAGTGCCGAGAAAACATGCCACCTCATGGTTTCCTAGAACCCCTGTTCCCTAAAGTATGTGAGAAAATGACTTAATTCTGCCGCTAAGTTGTATAAGTAGAGTTTGGCAAGTATCATGCATAGCTGCTAAAGCACTCATAATTCAAGCTATGCCCTAATTCTAACCCTAGGCTAAGGCACGTACTTACAATGCAAAATTGACTCAGCTAGAGAAAGACCGCGAAGTTGAGGCGAGCTTCAAAGGACGTTACAAAAAGGCGACATGAATGAGGATACATCAAATGTATGGTATACCATACCAATCTGCTGACTGGCCTACCCAATTTCAATTTACTTGATTCAGATACATACGAATAGCAGACCGCGTTATGGGTCCCCGGAATCCCACCACTATCCAAGATGGCCCAGTCCCTAGTGAATATTCTGATGGGCCTCCTCCCCTCTTTCTCGTTCACGATGCCAGTGGGCTAGTCAATACCTACTACAAGCTTGCTCCATTGGGTTGCAGAGTATACGGGCTGTGGGATCCCAAGTTTGACCAGGACGGTATTGGTGGTTGGCAGTCTATTCAGCAAATTGCCGAGGCCTACGTCCGTTTAATACGCCGCGTGATGATTAGGGGGGAGATAATTCTCGGAGGTGAGGAGTTGATACATGTTCGAAGTTATATTGCCTTCAACATTGGTCGTGAAAGTTGTTTGCTTGCGTTTTTGGTCTGTTTGCTGACAATCTAATCATAGGATGGTCTTTCGGGGGGCTCATTGCTGTCCAAATGGCCCATCTTCTCGCCACAAGCGGTCAAAGACTGCGATCAGTGAAGATCATCTTGATCGACACTGTATTCCCCGGTTGCAATCTCCCCGGGGCCGAAAAGACACCAGCAGAGGAACAGCATGTGCCGAAGCTGCCTGGCATCAGTGACGCCACACGTGAAAAGCTTCTTACAGCCCTCATGCGGGCGACCAGCATCGCCGACAGGTGGCATTTCCCTCTGTGGGCATCAAGGCCTGTAGGCTGCAGTGTCGAGGATCAAGAGGCGGTCATAATACTTGAAGCGTCAGGAGTACCAGTCCCGCCTCCTGTGGTGCTGATTAGAGCGAAGCAGATGGTGCCTCTGGCGGAAGATGGTTCCAAATGTCCGCTGGATAGAACCAGATTCCTGCCCCAGCTAGGCTGGGAACACATGCAGCCCGACTTTGTGACATGCGTACTGGAGACGGCTGGAAACCATTACACAATCTTCGACGACGGCGATAATGTAAGGGGAGAATCCAGTACCTACACCCCGCATAAAATACATTCACTAACACCGTGTAGATCCAGCACATAAGCTCATGTATCAAGAAGGCGCTTGCTGTATGAGGATTTGCTGGTTTTTCATCTTGACGTTTCTCCTCGTGTACGACCAATATTAAGCACTATGTTATGATATTGATTAAAATACACTTGACGCGTGGAACATGCTCTACTTTTGGGCTTGAAATGACTACATAAACTATCACCAATTTCACAGGATCTCCCCATCCATGTTATTTCTACACAAGCTAGTATTGTAGGAGCCTAATTGGAGTTTTCTGTAGTTCATAGAAGATCACTGAAAAGTTTAGATTACACAGCCGCTATCTCTTTTTCCCAATCGCACGCGCTAAGTTAGTTTCAATAATATTCAAAATAGCTTCATACGTTGGTCAGCGCAATGCTCAATGTCGTTACCGGCCGAACATCCTCAAGTTTTCTAAGAAATAACAAATTGGGCTTTCGGGTCTCAGACTCGAAATCAAGAAGCCAGGAGTACAAAAGACTAAAGTTGATGAATTGGTTCATCTATCCTACGCCTGCTTCAAACGAGAAGTAAATTTGAAAATAGACACTTATTTTACATTTTAGAGTGATTTTCCAAGGTGAATTGAAACTAAACTGGATGCAAGAGTGGGATGATAGTCGCTCAAACACTACGAGTGTTCACTCAACTCCTCATAAATGTCCTCCTCATATGGTGGCGACACAATCTTACCCCAAACCCTACGAACGGGATCATGAGCCCATTGCAAGAGACCATGGATATCACGACACATGGACTGTTGTCCATCTGTTGTATGGACATACCTACGCACGTTCGAAAAAAGGTCAGCCAACCATTCTGGATTTGAGAACATGCTGCAACTTTCACAAGGATGGAATTTTCTTACTGGCCTGGTTGGGCCTTATGAGTGCGTGCGATTGGTTGGGTGTCAGCAAGGCATGCTACTGCTCCTCGAAGATTGTTGACGCAGTGCGCAAGATGTTCGCCGGGCCATTTTGGCGGCACCCTATGGAGCGGATAGCCGATGCCTTCCACGATCACAGCCTGTTAAAAAGTATCAATATCTAGCAAAGCTGGGTTCAAGGTAGCTTGTCCCGTAATGAGTGGACCAAAAAACCGCATTCGATCCAGTACAGTAGATTATGCGGAAAGAGGTGGATAGCAGGCAGGCTCGACTTACCACACAGTGCAGCTGATGCAGAGCGCGGATGAGATACATTTCAGAGCCCTTTGAAGTCTTGTGTGGCGGCAGAGGTCTGTAATTCCCGTCGTCACCCATGTAGCTGGTGTGTTTGTCATTGATATACACGACGCTTGCTAGGTGTCCAGAACGGTCAGAGAATCAGGCTGCTCGTATCTTGATTCGATGAGGTGCATGGTACTAACAGTTGTGCACTGCTTTTAGACGTGCTGCCGTTGCTTGGACTTTCTCAATGTTGTCAAACACATCTTTTTCAACGTAATAGGGGTCAGTCATGTCGTCGACGTAATTAGTCCATCTCAGCGGCCCTGCGACATCTTCAGGCACAAAACCCGTGGGATCAGCACCTAAAATAGGACGGGTCGATGACTGAATGTGGAGAATGTAAGCGGCGAGAATGAGGATTGCCATGCCTTCCATGAAGGCCATGAGCTGTGTGCGGCGTAGTTTGGCCTTGTGTCTACATGGCATCCGTCGACCTTGGCTGTTATACATCATGCTCGAAAATTCGTCATCGTTTGGAATCTCCATGTCCTTTTCATCGAGATTACTTTCGGTAGTATCCTGCTCAGAGAACAGAGCTGCTGACCCAGATGAAAGATCAATGTCCATATTACTTTGCTGATAACGGAGCATTGAATACTCAATTGAATCTCAGATGCAATTTCCGGCGGGTTCCAAATCTTGAAAAGAACCACTGGTCCGGTTCAACATAAGAACACGCTCAAATCTCATATTGAATATTATTCATCATAATATCTCTGGTAGGGAATTGTGCTTTGCCAAGAAGCCTTACTTTTTCTTACCGTACATATAGTTCTAAAACATCCTTCTTTGGCTGAGTAACGCCATTCACTCTGATTTTGCTGCATCGTAAATTAACGTTCTGACGATCTTGGGATACACATGCGCACTGGAAGCATCATGCTGCGAGTCCAACAACGAAAGTCCCCATAATTAAGCAACCTTGACCTTGGTCCGTTGCGTAGCAGCACGGCAGTGAAACACTTTCTTAAAACAGGTTCCACAGAACTTCATGATTTGAGTTCTACTCGACACCTAGGCTAACAAGTAATTTGCAGTAGAGACCTGCAAGATACGGTTTCTGTCTCCAAGGGCTTGGCTGCCGCACCTGTCAATTGAATCATGGGTACTCAGAGTCTTTCCGTTAAGAAAACTTTAATCAGGAGGTGTCCGCAGCCAAAACATAGCAGGTATGCCGAAACAAATTCACTTTATTACGTATTACAAACAAACTTGCCGAAAATTGGGAGATTCTTTCCAGAAGGTATGTGGACGACAAATTACTTGGGACATCAAACTATCCCCGGTGTGCGTTTAGTAATTTATCCCAAAGGTACCAGTAGAATTTCAACTTATTTCCTGCCGACTAGGCTTGCCAGATATGTCGTTGTGTCTGGAGAGAAACTAATCTCCTCCAAAATCATGAATAGAAAATATGCTTGTCCGATGAGTAAGAGGTTGTGAAGGCCATTCCGGTCATTTCGTTTCTCATCGTCGGCGCGTAACACAATCTTCATTGCTTTGTAGGTTTCCACAACCCAGATATGAGAGGTAACAAATGCCGAAACATGTCCTCTCTTACTACAGAATACGATGCGTAAGGTCAAAATCGAATAGGATTACCGGCTCGGACGGGAGAGAGCCAAGTCCAACAGTCTTCATTTTCACTTCATAATTAATTGTATCCATAGGTTGCAGCAACAACCCATCTGCCACCTGGGCCCAAGAGGAACTCCACCTATTGTTTGGTCCTCGGGCGGAGAGACAGAGGAGCTTTTGATGCGCAAAATGTTTCTAGTTACCAACCTCGGACGTATCTGAGCTTTGGCGCTAGGCGGGATTCTTTTTCGAAAAATTCGGCGTCATTTAACTAGTTGGATCAATGGAAGTCTCTACAAACAGGTGGACACTTACCACATTATTTTTCGTTCTTGGAGGATACTTGGTTGGCGGTATAGTTTTGTCTGTTCACCTTATGAGATATTCGATCGAGTTTCTGCAATTTTCAACCTCGACCCTTGATTCTCTACTTACTCAAGATAATTTAGCAATGTGGTGACTACATCTGTAGCGGTAATGGGAGGTGTTTGGAACATGTCACCAAAGTCCTGTGCTTCACTCGATCAGTGGTAGAGACCTTACAGTACCCATTAGTAAATTATCTGAAAATTTTCGGTGAAAGATTTAGTGGCAATCGTCAATCAGCCGTTCATACCAACTACCTAAAGTTTCAACCCATAGTGCCTCGTCCCTCAAGCACCAAATCCATCAGACTGGTCCTATGAGACAGTCCACAATGCCAAGTCTCTGACGAGTCCACGACGCCCGTGGTCCCTGGATGTCAGTGACGTTCGGGTTTGCCACCCAGTTGATACAGTGCTGCACATGGGCTTCGTCCCTTGTTCGCGCATCCATGGCGATGTTAACACCGCCGTTTTTCAGTGCCCGCCAATGTTTCTCCCACATGTAGGCACAATGCGTCAAATGGAATCCTCCGTCTGTCCACAGGTCTACAATCTGGCCCGAGATGACCTCTTCTATCGGGAGAACCACCAATCCGTCCTGCGAGATTGATTCCGCGTTAGTAGACATCAGCAGGCGGTTGGTAGCTCTTCGCCTAAAAGGGGTATTCCTACCTTATCACCGTAGAAAGTGAAGTTGTGCTCTTTCATGTACCTAGTATGGAGATCTTCATCAAAGCACTGCGGGTGCATAAATCCAATCTGTATAACGTCGTAGATGCAGCCATTCTTTCGTGCTTCTTCGGGGGTGCTGCCGCAGGTCCCGAGTCCCACGGGCTGGCCGAACTTGCGGATTGCAGATATGCTCCATACATTTCCAATAAAAGACCCAACACAAGTGGCCGCGAAGATGAGCAATGCCAGAAGAAAGATAGAGCAAGCCCGTGACGATAATTCCAACGGCCAAATGCCGGATCCCGTGCTCTGGTCCCGACCACAAGTGCTGTCTTCAATCTCACAACACGATGTTTCCTGCCTTGAGCCTGGCCGAGAATCAGTGGCTAGATCATGAGCACTGAGCTTGTCGTATGCAACTGTCGCACGTGCCATAATTAATTCTCGTTGTAGGTAATTCGCGACAAGTAGGCCGTGGCTGGATAATAGTTCGTCAAGATCAGAAGCAGATGTTTGCTAAGTTACCTTGAAAATATTATGCGCGTCTCATGGCCGACTACTGAGTCACCCATCCGGGGTGCATAAAGAACCAGGGGTTTCTCAAGGGTGAGTTCCAGTCTAGGTCGTATACCACTACTCATAAAAATACAGAAAAATGAAACAAAAGCCTTAGCACAATGCCTTGATGGCTTTTAGTAGGCGAGTGACTTGTAATTTACTACCGTACTGACTTCGTAGAGTTTGTGGGAATTCTTGCTCGTGGAACATGTAGCTCGGTTTGACAACCGGCGGCGATTTTGTCCCCCAGGTGTTCGGCAAGCCTATCAAGGAAAAAAAAGGTTTTGCAAGTTTTGCAAACACAACGCATGACAGAAAGTACTACTATCAGCTGAATGTACTCATGCTTGTATTGTTTTTACGCGAAGTTTTCATAGAAACCAGGTACGCCGAGGTGTATTACATTAGAAGACTGTTTCTTCATTGAAACATCTCTCCAGCGAAACATTTGGGTGTGTATCTAGTGTAGGGACGATCAAATACTAAATAAGCTACAACATGTTTTAGTGGTAAAACTAACAAACTTTCTTTTGTATCAGGCAGGTCACAATTAGGTTCTAATAATCTTATCAAAGGTTTATATATTTTCAAGAACATATCGAAACATGTACATCCGGTACAAGTCTCATAGCTTAACTCTGGCAACTTGACTCAGTGCTATGCCCTGACCTTTTTGGAATATTTACCCGCCCCACTTCGATTGGCGCGAAGACGTGCTATCCCTCTGGAAGTGGGGCTGGGCGTGGGTAAGCGGGTGAGGGGAAAGCCGAATTCAATAGAGTGGGGCCATTGGTATGCTACAGAAAATTGCTTACTAAAACTTTTGCCGCATGATGTGAATATGAGATGAGGTCTGATGTAGCCCTGCTGTGATGATCCGGAATGCTTAGTGCTGTGCTTCCTAACAAGCTCCATAGGATTCCGTATACTGAGCTCTTCAGACTCTTCCAATAGTTTTATATCTTTGAATGAGTGAACTATCAACTCATATTTGGAACCACCAGAGAATATGTACAAATGGCTGTCGAAGCTTTCTCGGTCACACTCGCCCAATATCAAGTATAAGGCAGTCGACGGGGAGGAAAGAAGGTCGACGAGTGACGAAGAGAACGAGTTTGAGCAGGCGGATTTTGAAGCGAAGCTGATCTCAGCCAGAAGAGTGATTCTTTTCCTGTCCCTGGGTATGGGACTCACATCGCTCGCCTTGATTTATGTCATTTGGGAAACTTCGGGCTCAGTCACAAAGGCCACGCCGACCGCGTCGAATGCTCGACTCGGAGTCGACCAGTCAGGATTTGTACCACCAGGCACGTCGCCGTCCTTCGACAAATTCTTTTGTGCGTGATGTCTTTTCCGCTAAACGTCATTTTTCTGCAGACATCGGAGAGCCACCAAGATGGCAGTACCTCGATGACCACAGTCACCCGTGGCATATTGACGACGATCTGTTCTCAAACATTGATAAAGTCGACGAGAAAATCAGGCAACTACAGTCAATACACAACTGTTAGTGACCAAATGTCCTCAATGCAGGCTAACAATAGTACCAAGGGCTAACTCGACGGGTTAGCCTCCAATGTTCTAGTCAATGGGAAGTACAGTACGTGGCATCGACCAGATGGCTCCACCAAGGGCCTGCCTGCTTATTTTACAATAACTTCGGATCGACAAATCTACTCAATTCGAGGCTTACATCAGCTGCACTGTATTGTGAGAACCCCCGGCTGGAACCCGTATGCTTTGAACTTGACGGGGAACTTTTCAAAGGCCACATTCGAATATGGGCTAATTTGTGCATAACCAGATTGACCTCGCGGAGATGTACGGGGCTGCGTATCACCAGGTCCCCAATCAATGGCCGGCCCGCCACTTTTCGCACTGTTTGAACGTCGTTCGCGAGGCCGTTATGTGCCTAGCCGACGCGACGCCCATCACGTATGTCAACGGCTTTCTCGCCGGAGTGCTGACCGACGACCAGCAAGCATATTGTCGAGACTTTACTGCTCTCAGGAGGTGGGCGAATGATCCTGTAAGGGGCGTGAGATGGAAAAATATCAGATCCAAGGGGGATACCGAAGACAAATGGACGGACATTATTCCCTTCCCTGAGCTCAATGAAGCTCAAAAAAATGGTCTTGCTTAGGGGCAAAGGTACCAATTGATAAATACGACGGTCAGATGAACTATTATATAACCAGTAGGTATCTCTACACGAGCAATAAGGACACTGTTTGTGGCACTATTGCGCCTTCCAGCTACTTGTGCAATACTTGGTTTCCATTGTCAGACGAGAAAGGAGAATATTCTTCGCTTACCTTCGCATCTGTATTCACTAATGAGCTGTATAACTGAAATGACAGACAATTAAAAGTTCTTGTATTTGTTGTCTAACTGTTTCCACATACTTTATTGCCAATTATTTTCCCCACTAATCCAAGTTCCAATATTGAGCATGAGCTGTGCAAACCGCTTGCGTGACAGACACAAATACCGAAGCCATTAATTGCAGAAGCAGTCTCTAGGCACGCGCATCAAGTTTGAGTCTCGGAGCTTGGGTCGGAATGACTTGCTTCGCCAGAGACGGCAGATGTGGCAGTTAGTCTATTACATGTCGAGATGCTAGTGCGTAGACCAAGTTAGCAAGGCAGCGGACAGATCGAACACTAGTAGCTTTATGACTGCTAACACAACGAGCCGTCTTAGGTATCAGGAGATGATGCCAATACGTGAAAAAAGCCCGAATAATGGAGAAGAAGCGGCAGAAATAACAGTTGTTGCCGATCTCTCATATACATAGATCACATAGTAGCAATGATAATCAGAGACTCAAAGCACAGTGTGCCTCCTTAGTTAGCAACCAACATCTTGATTACACTTGAGTCAATAGCTTAGTAGAATACTGCTCTTATTTTCTAATACCAGTCAATATATGTGATGAAGGATACAAGTCGTTAATTGCGGGCAGCGATTAACGACGTCGTTTTTGTGACAATATGATAGGGCGGAATCAAGTGAGGGGTAACCTCAACACGTGTGATAATCTCTTGCTTGTAAACCTATTACTATATATAACAACAAAGATAAATTGGGGTCTGCATATCTATAAAAGTCACCTATCATTTCTCAATATTATTACGGGATGAGTAAAAGCGATTCGAAATGTAGACAACTTGTGAAAAGGTTGAAGAGTGTCGTGTATTAGTTCTGTCACTCAACTTAGCCCGATAGATGCTTGACAGACATTTTGCGTCCATCAGTCCGTTAGCCTTTGGCAACATCGGGAGGAGAACGAGGGCTGGGTCGCGATAGCCGAAGTTCTCAAGTATCGTCGGTCAATGTCCAGGGCATCCTAGATTTTTTGCTTAGAACGTCAAGGGAAGAAGTACTGTTGCCAGTCGAGGTGAAACATTTCCCCTGCGTCTGTGTTGTTCCTCTAGTGTATGTTACCTGTTGATGGCAGTGAAGATATTGAAGACCACTGATCTGCGGCATATAGCTGTTAAGTGTTTTCAACTTGTGTTAAATATATTCGTGGTGGTCTTATCTCTGTCCATTGAGTCTCAATTTCACGCGTTATCTCGTGATCGAACGCATGGATCTCTTTAAGGATTAAGTGAAATACGTGGTTGCCTTGCTTCGCCATGAAAAAGGCTTCTATATTTGTAGCTTGTACAGTTATTCCCCACGTTCCCGTTCTCTTTCACCCAAATATACTGTCTTCTTTCGGCCCGAATTCCTTCATTGGCGGCATGCGTCTATTGCTTCCTTCACGAGTCAAGGGCTCATCTCAAGCAATCAGGCAAAGTGTTTAACCCGAGGTAACATGAAGGGGACCGTTGCCGTTGTCAACAGGGCAACCAGGACCGTCAGACTCGAATTCAACTACACAACTAGCGTCGATGCCGATAGCAATACCGATGAAGTCGGTATCCTTTTGCTGGGTGCCGCTGCCAAGGACGGTGCCGTCATGTCCCTTGACCTCGCATGTCTCGGGGGCTCCACCAAAGTCCGACTTGCAATGAAAAACACGCGCGTTGTCCCAGCAGTCGCCTTCGATGGTGAATGTACGGCCGTCGCCGGTGTTGTAACAGGGAGAATGGTCATCAGGGTAGGCCTGGTCGTAGACGGCCTCGCCGGCGTCGTTGAGAATGGCAAAGCCGGTGTAGCCGCCGTTCGTACCACCGCCCGAGGGACCACCAATGGCCCCGAAGGAGCCAGATGACCAGACGACGCGCAGATGCTCGGCGTAGGTAGTGGTGGTGATGGCTGAGAGGCCGATGAGGATGTTGCGGAGAGAGAAAGGCATGATGTTTTTCGTTGGAAAGTTTTGAGATTTATTTAATTTGTGATGAGTGAAGAGTGAAGAGTAAAGAGCTGTTGTGGTTGATACTATTTTCTCGATGGCCTGATAGAAGGGTTTTATACTTGTTCCGAGCGTTCTCAACTCAGTGGATGCTACGGCTCCAGTTTCCTAGACTTCTTTGAAACTCAACACGCTGATGTCATAAAATCGAGCTACTGCTCAACTCACTCACGATGCTCTTCCTCTGTTCCTATGAAAACTGGACCGGCAGCAACCCAGTGAAAGCAAAGTAGGTTGCAGCTGACCTGATGGGGAGACTTTGGTTCCGCTAAAGGAACACGCCTCCGCTAAAGGAATACACTATTTCCTGCCTAACCACAGTAAGGTTGTTTCCTTACCCACTTGCGACGGGGCTGGGCGGCAAAACTGGGGAAAATTCACCGATGATCTCATTGATATCTCGAGTTGGCTAGATGTTATTACTCCATGGAGTTTCAAGGCTAGGAAGGGCGGAAACTGATCTACTATATCCATCCGGGGGGAATTGGGGATATGGGTACACGGAAGGCTTCCGAGGTTTTATTGTCAGGCTCCAGTAAATTGAGTCAGTTTAGAAGCTTCAGTGACACTTGAAACAGAGTTGATTGTCTCTGTTGGATCTGTTAATGTTCGCACCAGGCCGACACAAAAGTTTAAGAATGCAACCAAAACAAGCAGTCTATTTCAGCAAGACTAATTCATAGAATTCTTTATAGGTTATTGCCGTAAGAGATAGATATGTGTCGGATAGTTGCACAGCCTATCCGAAGACATGTTGAAGTGGGCTATACATATCACGGCAAACAACTGGGATGGGACAAACTCAGCTTTGGGCCCACCCATGCAATGTGATGCTTGTTCGTGCGTTCGAGTCCGAGATCAGAATGCGAGAGCTGAAAATTCCTGAAAAAGTGCGTGCACTAGGCAGCAGCAGGCAGCAATTGAAGTATTACAGATTGGGCAATTGATTGACAGGACGATGCCCGTGGTTATGGAGTTTTCACTCTATCTGTGGAGTGTCATTCTGGCCGGATTATCCCCATCGTCTTGGCAGCGCTAAGAAGTATAATGATCTACTTACCCGTGGCTTAGCAAAGCATTGCAACCACAAATCCAAGGCATTCAGCCAAAAGAGCTCTCCTTAGTCATACAGTAGGTTATATGTCAAAAATGGTGGTTGATTGATTCTGATACGTATTGTATAATATTACAAGCCAATACTTACTGGACGCCCTGGAACGCTTGTGTACGATCGCGCACAAGCTCGATGGAAAAGGCATATAACCCTTCGAACATTGGTCAAAATGACAGTGAAACAACCGCAGAGAGCGCCGCCGCCGCCCCTCAATGAATGAGTTCGCTGTAGGGGCGTTACTTTGGTCAACTTGCTGCGTGGCTCAAGCCAACAACCGGACTTTGCCATTGCCGAGCGTCGGGAGTGCCCATGAGATTGCTAGTCGCTTCCAAAGCCGCTAGTTACCGCCTCCTTTCTCTTCTCCGAACCCTACCGCTACCACTGCATACACCGCATAACCTTCAACTTCGTCACTTGCAACATGTACCTTCTAGATATGAAAGATGCTGCGCCTTGCTTATCCCTTAATTGCAGTCTCAAGAATTGGTAGTCAGGACACCTATTTGATGTGGGCTACAATCCGCTATCACCCGTTGCATTTCGTAATGGAGGACTCACTAGCTTGATGCTTTTTCACGACTAGTATGACCCAAGAGGCCCTTGAGTGGACCTAATTCGGCTCCTTCGAACATTTGTTGAACTTTCGACCCTTGCCTCTCATATCTGCTCTCGACTTTCTTCGGCAAAAGGATCGCCAATCACGACAATCGCTTCATTTCGGACCTGCTCCATATCGAAGTCGACCTCGCAACTGGCTCATGGCAACTGCACGTGTATACAGTAGCGTCCTCACAGCGCCCACCAGTTCCGCCCGCGACTAGGACCTGCTGCATCCTTCGCGGCAAGCTCCGCCTTGGATACGACTTACTTGCTGAAGTTACCTGTTACAAAATGGCTATCATAGTTAGTTTTTTGTAAGCTTAGGTATTCCCTTGATTCAATGACTTTTGACGCCGCTTGTAAAGTCCTGAATGCCCCCGTATACCGACAAGCTTAGAACACGTTCCAAGGTACTATCGTTTTCAGAAATAACGGAAGCCAGATTCACCCCAGTGCAAACTGTATCGTTTTCGAACCCTCTGTCCAACAAAACAATCTGCCTAGGCGCCTTAGTTCGCTAGAGGAGACAGACTAACTTCCTCCCGCAAAGCTAAAACACATTAATAAGTGCCGTCCTCATTCTTGAGAGTTTACATATTTCAACTCGCAAGGTCCCAATAGTAAGCCCGAGGAGCTGCCGCTGTTTACGGGCCTATAAGCAGATAGCTTAGCTTGTCTTTCGCCTAACGTTTCTCGGCATTAGCTGCCAGTGAACAAGGCGACGCGCTTCCTCATATCTTAACAGCAGAAACTCTTTGCACCATACGCCTGGAGCCTTCCCGTGATGGCCTCACAGCTGCTTTCAGTAGTAATGTGTATGCTGCATTTTGAAGCGATTCAATTGAAAGGATGACTTAAATATTATATAGCATCCTTCGGCACATTGCTCGCCTTCCCGAAGCAGCCCACGGGCTCACGACCTACTTCTTGAGAACGTATTCGTACTCAATAGCAACTCGATCGGACCCCCCCTGTTATCTCCCTTGACAGTGATGAAGGATTCCACCCAATGCCGATGGGCTACATCAGAAGAATGGGAATTGCATCGCCACACAATCACACGCCTTTACCGCCAAATGGCCTTAAAAGACCTGGTCAAAAAGAATGCAAAGAGAATACAGTTTTTGAGCAACGTTAGTATATGAACAACTCGACAGCTCCTTGCTTTTATGCTGACACATGTGCGCTAGTGCGAGAATGTATAAGCTGCGTATTCACATGGGGCTTACGGAAAAACCTTAGCTTTGATGAAGTGAAGGAGACACTTCAACACATCATTAAAAACGGTTCTCCTCTCCAGGAGAAACGGGATGCCAATCTTTTATGCATTCATTCCTACATTCGTCGCCTTCCTACGGTCAAAAGAGAAATGCTGATGAAGCTTTATCGCCAGGCCATCACCACATCAGAGAAACACCCCAAAAACAGACCGGCTATCGCTCTGAATACAAATCTATCTGCAGCCAATGACTTGAACCGGGTAGATGAATGCGTTCATCGTCTTCGAGCGGATGTACTCGGTTTTTTCGAAAAGCGCCTATGGTCTGAAAACAAAATCCTTGAATTGCACATCACGGAGCTGCTAGCTGGTTGGTATCATGCCTCTGTCATAGCTCAAGGGGCTCTACGTCGTGGGCGGATGGCACAGACTTTCAAGATCACCCAGCTATTTTTTGACCAGTTTTCAGAAGCGCTCTCAAGTAAAGACCTGCGGGTACTTGTATGCACAATTGCTTTTGCTGCAGTAGTGTCTGCAACTGGCCCTAAGGTAGGAGCAGCAGTAATTAAGTTTGCGGGACAGATTTCCGACAAAATTTACGGTCAATGCACACCGTACTCTGCGGCGATGAGAGTCCTCGCAGACATAAGCTTTGCTAAGCAACATCTTCTTGAAACTCTCTTGTTACGGTCAGATATCCGACAGTGGTGTTTTCTGCTAACAGGTAGCTGAGGTCGATACTCAAGAAACAGTAAAGGAGACTTGTTGGCTTGTTGGTAATCTTGCTGGTCTGTTGGGCACACGGTGTCAGTCGTATGCTCGATACGCGTGGGTAGCTCGTATAGCTTCACAACAGAAGGATAATCTAAGAGTCACTTATGGTAGAGTGAATCACAAAGTTGATTGCTGAAGAGCTATGGAAGGTAATCTATCTAGTGGAATGAATGTCCTTATATCTTAATGGTTTGTAGTGGGTGAGCACCCTGGCGAGCGCTTTGGTGAGCGCAAGTGAGCGCTCACTTGGTGAGCACCAAGTGCTCACCTTATCAGTGCTCACCTTATCATCACGTGACCTTCCCTAGTTCTTCCGTTCCGACCCCTTGTCCGTAAGCGCCGTAATCATACATGAACCTGATTACCTCCCTGGCCCCGCGGCGGGTTCGTTCCGGGTGGTTAACATAACCAACGCTTTCTTGGGTCGTAACATCTCTTTTGTTCTTACTATTAGTTCTTAGAAGACCAGCTTAAGCCAAGTGATCCCCTATGGCCCTATGTGCAACAGTACCATCATGCTGCCCGTTTGTTCCTCTTACTAACTGATCTTAACTGACAACATCACAAGAACGAAAACTATAGGATCCCGCAACAGCTGAATAGAATTTCTAATATAATATGCAACCATGCTGCAAACAAGGCGTTTAAAGTGGAGATATATAACATGGCCAGGGAAGCACCGGACGGTAGGACCATTTCATTATTGTCGCAATTTGGGTCTAACGCTACAGCCAACCCTAGAAGGTATTCTTGGGATGACATGAGCGACTTAACTGGCCCTCGTGGCACCTTGTTCACACTATCTATGTTAACCGACCTTGAGGAAGCATACACATCAGCTGGCAACGTTGTACAGGGCGACGAGATTTGCCGAGAATTGGATGTCAAGCTAAAAGTGTATTGCGAAAGGCTTTCTAGTAAATGATTACAAAGACAAGGACCTCAATTAGCCATGAATTCTATCGCCGTTAATCCCCTTTATGTTGGAAAACTACGTAGACAGTAGCTTGATGCACTACAGTCCATCGAAAGCATAAGATGTCGCACATTCTAGTCCAATTTAGGCCCTCCTGTACCATCTCGTACCTCTCTTGTAATATACTCCGCCATTGACACAAGAAGAGCAGGGCTTCGACAAATTCTGAACGCCCGGCATGAGGGTCTCGCCAATAATAGTGCTGCAACCAAACCAGCACCCAGTTCTTGCCTTACCAGACCGATAATGCTCGGTATGGCCGCAAAGATAGTGATAGGTGCCAAGTACCCACATACACATGGTGCCACTCGTGCTGAGGTAATCGATGAGGGCGAAGGCTGTTAGGGTCTTTGTGACGTTGCGAGAGATGTGTACCGTGTGGTTGGACGTATGAACGCTTACTAGTACTTGGAGTTCGTAGTTATACGTTAATCTTGATAATAGGTAATGCGAGGACTAAGAACATAAGAAAATCAGTAAGGCTACTGAAAGATCAGTCAGGTAGAAGGATGAATTTATATCTGTCTCAGTCACTTCCATATATCTCGGAGTAATGAATTGTTCTATATCTGGTTATGAGATTAAAGCTACGTGGCCGCGCTGACTGGGGTCCTTATGGCGTGATAGTGTCCTTGGCATGATATGTGATTTATAATATGTATGCCTGTTGCCTGTCTTGATCCGCACCCTTCTTGCACATTTTGCACATTCGGTGTCACCCTCACTCACATGTCAGATTTATCTGATGCCACCAATAGAACTAGGACACTTCGCTGAGATTTTTTGCCAAGCATGCACTACTTCATCAGCGCTTACTGAATATTTTTCCCAAGGCATAGAGCAATCATGTGTCCTAGCCTGCTTCTTGATGTCGATATTTTCGCTTTTGCTTCTAGGTTAGCACAAGGAGCTATAAATAAAATCGAAAACGACGATGTTAATAACCACCCTCCATTCAAAAGAAAAAAGAAACAGAACCCAACGATTTGCTATTAACAGGTCCGACCGGCTAGCAAACCGGCAGTAAACCTGTTGACCTAACGTTCTATTATCACTAAGATCTCACTGCACTTCGAAGTCACAGAGTTCAACTCCCAGAGTTTCGCTTTCACCATCTTTGAAAAGGAGACAAATAACGATAACATAAAGAAAGTAAAGCAGATTCATGGATATAACACCGAAAGATGAGTAAGAATATTTCATGTATGGATCCGGTGCGATAAGCGGTAGATGAAATGACTTCTGTGTACTGAAAGTCTAGCCAAACACAGATGAGCTCCTGAATTAATAGTTTGGGTGAAATATGTCGCTACGGCGGTTGCATAGAGCCATTTCACCTACTTAATCGTCATGCTGCTCATATATCTAGTGATAGAAAGATAAACACTTAGTACAGATAACCCTTATGGGTTTCATCTTTTGTGTAAGTGTCTTCTCATTGCCCTTTGGGGTTAAAACTCAAGAAGTACACAAGTCATCCTACATTTAAATCATAATGAGTTTTCAAGTCGCGTTATGATTCTTGTGCTATGTCATACTTGTCGTTAAAACTATCCGATAACAACCTGTCTTCTTCGCATTGCCACCGCCGCGCCAGGCTGTCCAGATCGTTCCGTCTTTCTCAACTCTACCATCAAATCAGACTCCCCCAATAAGAGAGCGTTTCCCATCACTTTCCATGCAGCGATTCCCTGCTCATCTTTAACCGACACCAGAAACCAAGCCCTTGTTAACGCGCTGCCTCCTTGAAGCAGATCCGTTGGGATGGCCAGCCGTATGTTATCGCAGTTCTTGAAGTAGTCCTCCGCAAAATCAATTACCGTAACGATCGCCTGTTCGCCGTCTCGAGTACAAGTAATGCGCTTTGGAAGCACCGAGGTCCAATAAAAAGATCGTGGGTCCGTGATCCATGTCAAAAGAGCGAGAGCCGCTCCATCCGTAACATTACAACTGATGTCCAAGTCTTTAGACCCATTCTTCGCAAGAGCATCCAGGAAAGACGTTGCGTTAGGACGAAGATCCTCATTAGCTGCAAAGTCTGCAAACAGTCCCTTGTTATCCAACTGTATAATCTCTCGGTCTATCTGAGCCCAGAGACGCCCTGCGAGATTGTGCCCGCCGGCCACAATAGCCGCCAGGAAGCGCCTGCGGTAGGGGTCCATGTCTTTGTCGCTCTTAAAATGTGGAGGCTGCCCTATGCGAACCTTACGGCTTAGCGAGGTGCTCTTAATGACGTTCGGGAAGATGGCGTTTGTTGTTCTCAGCTCCGCTTCAGTGCATTCCCTAAATGGTCTTTCGAAGAACACTAAGTCGATCTCCAGTTTGTGTATAGATATACTATGTATACCTTTAATCCCTCTAAACGTAAACTTGCTAAGGGTTGTGTCCGCGTATGCGCGAGACCGCGCTAACCACGACCTTTTACCGTTGATTACCAGCGGCTCCTTTTTCGTGGTGATGAGTGATATCTTCTCCCCGGCTGCTATCGACAACATAACAGCCAGGCAGTAAACCTCATCAGCAGTCGGCTCTGTAGACGGCAAATATGCAAGGCTGAGCCCAATGAGGTTGAGATACACTCTTAGCCTATCGCCAGGAAGTAGACAGCCTTTCTGAGCAATGACGTCGAATCGCGCTACATAGCTAGCCGTAATTGCCCCAACTTCACGCTTATAATCATCGAGCAGTGGTGACGTGTGATCTTGGAGAATCACGAGGAGTGGATCGAGCTGCTCGCCTTGAGGAGTTTCGTGGCCTAGTCGTAACTTGACCGCCACCAAGATTCCTTGCAGCGTAAGCCAAGTAATTGTGATAGTCCTCTTGCCGCTGACGCCCATAATGAAAGCAGTAGTGTATAAGTGTGAGTGTCTCTTGTAGGTCCATGGCTCCGCATTGACGAACTCATGAAAACACCAAGCACGCTGCCACCATCGCGCTGCCGCTATCTTATCAAACATAGAGATAAGGCAAGCGATCTCGTTTTCGTCATGTGCGTGCTTATCAAAATCGTAGACGGGATATGACTTATCGTATCGCTCGCATACCTCTGCCTCAGCATTTGTGAGCTCAACATCCTCAAGGAGCACCACCAGCTTACGACACGACCTATAGATGACATCCATACATGCAATAGCTCGCTGCTTTTCGGCTTCGTCGCACTGCTTGATACAGACCTGGTCGATCCACACACCTTCACGCGGGTGTCCGCGCAAAGCGTTCGCCGACGGGCCATACCCCAAATGAAGATGTCATCGACCAGGTCGGGTTATGCCAACTGTAACTCACAGCTAGGTACTGCCTAACCACAAAAGCGCCATCGAATGGGATACCAGTCGGACTGGAGCAGAGTAAGCGAAAAGGAGTATTTATAATGACATCCGATGTCCGCCGACGAAAGTGCATTGCGATTTCTGGGCACCATGCTTGAAGATTACGCAGAACAAGGTCCGCTTCGTTCTGCCTAGCATCGAGTCGCTCTATGGCCTCTAAGAAAATTGCAGACTTGTTGCGTCTGGTCAAAGAGAGTTTGAAAAGGTCATTTGAGAGTTGTTCAACTTGCAAAGTATCTTCTGCTTGCGCGCGTGAATATTCAATCAGAGAACTCATGGTTTACGCTGCGTCGATATAGATGAAGAGGGAAGTTTAGGCAGTTAAGCCATCCACAGTATGTGCTTTGCTAAAGATAGTTTTCTCTCCATCCATTCTTATGACGCACTAGGCCGTTTTCGTGTGTAGTCAAGGGAACGGAAATGATGTGAAAAACCACTAATTGATTGGCTTCATTGTTGTATTAAGTGGGGCGGACAGTGTTAGCTGGATGGATAGTAATTCGCCCGCCTATTGCGATCCGAATCTGCGACTAGAGCAACAGGGGCCGGCGTCAGACGATTTCCTGTGCTCAACCATATGCCTACACCGATCCAGAATAGGTTGTAGCGATTCCAACCCCAGGTCTGCTTATTGAACTTTTCCAACCGGTTGCCTGTGAGGCTACTCGCCGCGGCTAATAGCGCAGGAGTCGTTTTAATGAGTGTTATAAGAATGGCAGCTGCCACCTTCATTGGGCTTACGAAGTCGGGAAGATTACCACGATCACAGCAGACGTGCTGGCCGAACTGCAAGCTTGATCAGACGCCCTTCTTGAGACTAATTTTCTTATGCCCGCTCCGGAAGTAACGCACTTAGAGATCATCGACGCACACGTATTGCCATCGTCAATCTTCTGAGTCTGGCATGTGCCGTTGAGGTTAGGAGCCGGCGTGTTGGCTGGCAGGGTGCCAGATTAACAGCAAACAAGCTTGCCCAAAATTAGAGCGCTGCAGAAGTTAGTGTGCGTGTTGCACTTCTTCAGGTCTGCATCCGATATTCCGCATCTGCGCACAGCCCAGCAGCCATCTCCACAGTTCAATGTGGTGGTCTTGTAGTTTTCTCCAGGAAGCAGAATGGCATGGTTATGGCCGACATAGCTTCTCCGAATCATGCCTGGGTCTTTTTTCGCCTGATTAGACTCCAAAGCGGGAGCTGGCACTGGGTAAAAGAGAACTCAAGCCATTCGTATTCCATGTTAAGTCCTGTGACACAACCCCCACTAGTCCAAGATTTGATCGCGTCTTGGACGAAAGGCAAATCAAAAGCCGTGTTTGCCACAATTCTCGGAGTTTACTTACCTCATGATCTTTGGCACCGCATAGCTGGAGAACGATGGTGTCTGAGATGCCTGTCACAAGCTAAAAGGTCATCTAAGGGATAGACTGGAATGGACTAGTGATCTAAGGGATAGATCTAGCACACCAGTGCCCACCTATAAGAAGGCCAGCTCCCCAGCAGTCAACTGGGAGAAGGCCAGAGATAAATGCAGTCATCAGTTTACACCTATCTTGCCGTTGACCTTCTCACTTCGTACCGCAGCCCCTGACAATGCCCCTGCCTTCAGCGAGTAGAATCAAGTCATCCATTACCTAAGGAGACAGGGGTTAACGATGTAATTAATTATGCGCTCGCTTAGGCCTCAAAAAGACATTCCAACGTAGGCAAAATGGAGAGTATCGTTGTCGCAGGGCGCTTTGGTAGCTTACGAGAGACCCTACAGCTAGCAGGTGGCTCTGAGCACACCCTCAACAGGAGCTCAAGCCATCAGACTATTGCCACTTGATGCAGCGAGGATGCGTTTATGGACAGAAGATCGACTGGGAAACAAACTAGGCTGGGCGGTTCGGTGCTGTCTCAACTGCCCCGTAGACCCGTACTCAGCTGTTTGAGCTGGTTAGATGGCCCTTGGTTGAGTCTTCTTTGATTTCGCTGGAACCGGCCAAGGCTAAAAGCAAGGTTTAGTTACTCACAGTAGGACGGGCAGCATCGCCGTAGATGTGCCACCCTAGCGGGTTCGGTCTAGCTTACGTGCAGGAGAAAGGGCATGGACTGAAGAAGGATGTTCAAGCTCTGTCGCTCACTCCTTGCTACTGCTTCCGAACCAGATGCATATTATTTAGGTCGGAGAGATCCAGCTAACTATTAAGTTCGGAGGGAACAATCGCCAGATTAATGCCAAGCACAAAACCGACAGCAGTATTATAGTGACAGGCAAAGGTGAAACGACAGCCCCAAGGAGCATACATACATAATGGAGTACGTGAGTGATTTTGAGGAATAAAGGTTGTATGGAAGGATGCCTACAGCGAAAAAAATGAAATAATAAGTGTAGGCCTCCAAGTGAGGTGTTACGACCCGGTCGCGTTAAGCCGGTATTCGTAGCTATGTAATGCAGAACAAGGGAAAATGATGCAGGTGCATCATTATCGAAGCTTTTGCTTTGTGGCGCAGTTGGTTGCCTTGACCTGCTCGTGACATGAGGGCGATGTATCGAGGGAGAGACTCGTTAAAAGTAGCCAGGATACCTGGATTGATAAAGTCATGACGTAGAATGGCGGTTTATATTGCCAGATCACGGAAACGATAAAAAGAAGAACTAAATCCTCCTTCCAAGTTAATGGGTAATGGAGTGTAGATATTCAATACAACATGGGTGTCACGCAGCTTCCGCACAGAAGGTTACTAAACATCGCGGCGAGTCTTCCGAACGTCTCGGTTATAGACCGGCTAAGCGGCTAAGTATTCTATTCGACCTTACTACTCTCAAATAGAAACACAAATGAGCTTATATCGTGTACATATTACCTTCTGCTTACGGCTCTGTGGGATTCACTAAGCCACACGAGAATAATGATAAGTCTCATAGTTCAGCAGCCACCATGCATGCAACTCCATTCGTAGAAACGCCGGCCCATCGACTAATATAAGTCTGGGAAAAAGAATGTCTTAGAAATTGATGGAAAAAACTCCTTTCGGACTGCATGTAACGTCATAGTTATAGAGAAGCTACATTGCAGCCGACTCGAAGCATATTTTGGTTCGCGAGCCCGTGCTACGGTCCCCATGGGCAGCAACTCGAATGGTATGTGGCTTCAAATTTGTATAAATGAGAGTAAAATAGTTTTTAGTCGACAAAAAACACAGTCTAGTAAATAAGCTCTTGCAGTTTCAAATTCATGAGAGGAAGGTTAGATAGTATTATATGGAAGTAAAGCGCCTAGAAACGTCGCAGAACAGCAAAGGACTATCGAAAGGTACTCATTTCAGACCGACAGATTGCCACCCCGAAATCCGGTAACGACACAAAGCAATGTATATAAAACGTTCCTTTTTGCGGGTAATTTTGATTTTTTATTGAAGTTTTTATTCATTTTGGAAACCTTTCAAAGATTGAAGTGCGATCATAAGTTGAATTCTATTTTCTGATGATTACCATGGTGTGTGTATCCCAACCTGCTGTAAACTGCGTTGCACTTGTTCCGTGTGCTTCTGCAGCTGCCTGGCCGTCCAAAACCGCCGCGTACTCGGACTCAGTTACAATTATAAAGAATAATGTAACCGTCGCATTGGGCTTGATAAATTGGCCATCGACAGCACTGGCGAAGCTGTCGACCGGGCCGTCATCTCCGCACGCAGAGAAGTCTCTATGGCATTAAAAGCCGCCTTTTCTAATACGGCGGAGGAATCTCACCAGGGAGCATTGTAACCGAGCTTATGATTCGAATAGACAAGCTGATGGCAAGAACAAGACGGCTTTGTTCCCGTCCCTTTGCTCAGCCTGCGAAGATGGTCCTTGGGCTTTCTTTGGTGACCTCAGCCTCCAGTTGCTAGGCTTTGTCGTTAAGAGATAACGCGCTCGTAACTCTTAGGCCCTGAATAGCTCGAGATAAAAGCCGAAAGAGGGATTGAAGAACAAACATGGTCTAGCTTTAGTTGGAACGTCAGAGCCGGGGATTGTCGTCTAAAGCGACATGCAGGGTTTAGGAATGTTAAATGGTGGCAAGTCTTGAGGCAATCTAAGTCAAACCTGGCAGAGATATCATACTGTGGTCCTAGAGGCCAGTGTTTTAACTTACCTTATAATATTAATTTTACTTATATTTTATTGTCTTTTTGGCACCCTGCGGCTTTGCTTGCAGCACCTGTTCTTTAATAAAAACGGAACATTTTATTGTGCTGGCGCCTCGTGCGCTCAGACCTCAATTCAAAATCCTCTTCTATCAATTATCTTTACTTTAAATTTGTAGCTATGACCGCTACTTTGCCGACACGGATAGCACATCAGGAAGATTTCGGCAATTTGTAACATTCATTTCCTGTGGAATCGGGAGTACTTTTACAAAGAGTCGATGCATTGAACCGGATACAGGTCCAGTACCTAGGGTCAAGAGATTATGCGCCTTTCACCATCCACGGCATTAGACAATACCATCCGACATTCTCTATCGGACCGGCCCCCATCCTCTGCGGGTCGCTGTCATTATTTACTCGCAATCTCAACTTGAGAGCCATCATGATCAACCAGGTCTTAGAGCTTGATCCTGAGCGCCCGGACGACCTGCTGTGCTGTATCTGTTACAGGGATATTTTCGCTGCACAAACCCTCAGACATCTTGCGCGGCGCTACCCTTTGATTACATACCGCATCGTACGGCCTTGTGTCATACTGGATGCGCGGATGACTCCAACGAGGTTTCCAAGAACACGAATAATTTTCCAGAAATTGCCATGGCAGAGGAGGCGCGGGAGGACGGCAGCTCCAATGTTTTCAACCTCATCATAAATGCGCACGTCCGTAAATACAAGCTTTTAACAATTCCACGCTCACCATTAACATAGCTGTCCGGCCTTACTTAAGGGAGATGCAAATATTTTCCCCTTCATTCGGCCAGGCGTTTATCGAAGGAACCTACAGGGATTAGCGGACACTAAAGAGTTTGGATGTACGGATCTAGTCGTAATTCCAATGATCAAGAATCAACATCACCGAAGAGATGAATATTGATTTGGCGGACGACGATGGGATGTTTGAAACCATCAGAAAAGTCGCGCCCATCGGCCCACGAAGTGGTACCGAAGCTGTTATGCCAAATATTGCCGGGGTCTCTCACGACGTGCCACAAGGACTTGCTCGTCCTGATGGCTGCTCACAGTGACAACATTGACGGGTACCAGCGGCTTGAACGGCCTAAGCTGACCGTTATCGAGATCCAGTCTACATTTCGTGGACCATGTGAGCAAACTCCGTTGTCGCTCTGGAAATTGGCTGAAACTAGGGGATAACGTCAGTCACCCACTTTTCGGTCACCCCCTCATTTCGGTCACCTCACCTAACCCATCAACACCATAACTACCCCTCATGATGAAACAACACAACAATGCTTATTTTCCACTATTCATCACCAAATTCTGCACATACGTTAGTCTATACGTTATGGCTCAGTATACTGAGTATGAGATCGCTGAGGCTTTAAGAGCTGTCAGTACTGGTCTATC
>LFIW01001739.1:0-10740 GCA_001625285.1 Colletotrichum incanum
AACGCTGGCGCCTTTCACTATTGTGAAATAAAGCGGCAGGTAGTAGAGGAGGCTGAAGATGGCGACGCCATGGAAGACCGCATTGGCATAGATGACGACGCTGTTCGCCGTCAAGAAGAGGGCGCGATCGAAGATGGGGGACCGGGACCGTAGAGCAGAATACAACGCAAAGCCGACGAGTCCGCCGAGGCAGACACACAGGGGCAGTAAGGTGTGCGTCGAGACCCAGTCGAAGAGGACACCGCCTGTTGAATCAATTGTCAGCGACTTCCGCCACACCTGAGACTGCTCGGAACTTGAAAAGGGGCTCAATCTAGCCGCCGCGTCACAGCGACGGCCATCACGTACCCCATGTGAGCGGAATGAGGAAGCCCGTCAGAGACGCCAGAAACACGAAGGCGCCGATCCAGTCCAGCTGAGCGAGGCCGCCGAGCGCGGACGACGACCCGGCCTTCGCCGAGCATGGCACGAGAGATGGCAGGACGACGAGGGAAAACAGGGCAAGAGGTATGTCGATCCAGAATATCCACCGCCACAGTCCCCGCTCCGAGATGGAAGCCCCAACCACCGGCCCAACCGCGCTGCCGAGGGCCCGGCTGGCGCTCACCCAGCCCAGCGCCGCCGCGCTCTTGCCCGACGAGACGAAGTCGAGAAGCACGAGATTGGTCAGCGCCGTGATGCCGCCGATGCCGAGACCCTGCGCGGTGCGTGCGGCGATCAGCAGGTCAAAAGAGCCCGCCATCAAGGCGAGGCTGCTGCCCGTGATGAAGCAGGCCACGGCAACGAGCGTCGTCGCCGCGCGGTTCTTCTCGGTGGACAGACGGACCCAGAGAGGTTGGGAGACGGTCGACGAGAGCGACATGGACGTGTTTGTCCAGAAGGCTTCTAGAGTCGATCCGCCCAATTCGCCGGTAATAGCCTGCGGCGATTCTCAGCGCCAGTGCATGGGTGCGGGGCCAGGGCTGCCAGGGCACGCCGAGGGTCTCACCACAACTGCTGTCGACAGTACAGTACCATCAAAAGCGCAGATATAGTTAAGAAGGCATAATACGGCAAGGACGCGTAGGGGTACTCGGTCAGGCTGTGACGTCTGCTGGGATCCGATAGCTGGTAAGTCGCTTGATACATTGTAAATGGAGATGCTATAGTCAGTCATAGGCGACGTTGGGTTGCTTGAGGGGTCGTCCTTCTTCGGGTTCTGCTGGGCAGTCATTGTTCAAGCGGAATGTCCACAGGTGGTGGAGAGACTTTGTTTCTGTGAGTCTAGGAACAGTTAAGTCTTTCTGGCAGTCAGACTAGCACATGCGTACATCAACTGCTTATAGGTAATGTGTGTGTGAGTAGTCTCATTATAAGCCCTTTAAAGGGACAGAAGGTAACTACGTAAATTGATCAGCATATATACGACAAGTTGATTATTAGTAAGTACATGCTTAGATGAGAATGCAAAGCGCTATATATAGTACTAAAACACTCTTAGTACGCTTTACATTCTCCTTTACTAAACTCTTCATCGTCTCCTTAATCCTGCAATTACCTCCATTCAGGACTCTGCCAAAATGCTTAACCACCATGACCTAGCAAGTCTTTATGACCATTTCTACAGATATCCTGAAAACGAAGATAGCTTCACTATTTTCACAGCTCAGATAAATCAAAAACTCCACCAACTGCGTCGCTTACTTAACTATAGTAAGTTAACGCATAGATGTACGTTAATATTAATTTGAAGGTATCCTATATACTTTATCTAAAATAACCTCAATATAGATTCTGTATAATACTACGATATTCTTCAAGAGAGAAGCAGTGTAGTATAGTTGCTAATAAGTAAGAGATAACATAGTAAGATAACTACTAAGTAACATATCTTTCAACCTTATTCCTACTATGTAGATGCTTATATATCAAGACAAGTTCTGTTAGCAGGATAGTTTGTTCAATAGCACTAGATAGATTACATACCAATCAGGTGTAGCAATATAAAAGCATATAAAGGCTTCACGTTCATACTCTACTGAATACTCACATAGTTCTTCCCTCCAACTCCTATATACCTACCCATATCAACATGAGTCTTTTAGCTATAGGCCGTGCAATATATGCTACCTGCCTTGGGTTCTTAGTGTACCCTTTAGTATTTGGATACCACCGTCAGCATGATTCCTACAGCCTAGAGGACGCTCTGATACAATACATCAGCTTAGCAGCTAGTATTGTATATGTGCTCGTTCCTCAAGAGTTTTCTTCAACTTCACAGCGCGCTGCTGGCTTATCGCTCACATGTATCGCTGTGCTTTGCCTAGCGCCATATGCCACCTTCTTCGCTGCTCTTTCCAGCGCACGAATATCGTTCTTAAACCGTCTTCACAGTACTGCTGGTTTCATAGCTAGTATCTTGCTTTTCATGCACATCTTGCTAGCTTTATGTAAGCCAACGGGCACTCCGATACTTAGAGATAAAGGAGCGCTTGTCGTGAGTCGCCCCCTACTCTGGAAGAACCTATGGCCTTCAGAATAACAGACTGACCAGCATGGTTTCAGGGCGTCATTTCCATCTGTCTTCTCATCATTCTGTCTAGCAAGGTGATAAGAAAGCGCTTCTACGCAGCCTTCTTCCGCATCCACCAAGTGTTAGCTGTGGCCTCAATAGTCGGGATTGCGAAGCATCTCCAGTTCCACTCCTACCATCCTGGCGCGTACCTTTACATACCGACAGCTGCTTTCGGCGCCTTTCTTGTAGCTCTGTTGGGTTTCGCTCTCTATCGCCTGGCAGTCCACTTCCAACAGGGCAAGTGGCCGAGGGCCATTCTTCAGACTCCCGAGGAAGGTCATGCACTGGTTGGATTATCCTCAAACATGACTTCTGAGGTGAAGCCCGGCCAGTTCGTCACTCTCTGGTTCTTCAGGTCGGTAGCAAAGCTTAGCCCGACTCTTCAGTCCGGCCGCTTTGTCGTTATATCTGCGTCCGGAGCACAGCAGAATACCCTACAGATATTTGTTGACCCTCGCTCGCAACTCATGACGCGCCTCCTTGCTCACGGCCCCGGCGAGCAGACCGTCTCAGCTTTTATCACTGGGCCGTACGGTAACATCGTACAAGCAGACCACTTTGAGGTTGTTCTCATGGTGGCGAACGATCTCGGCGTTGTGTCTCATCTTGGGCAGATTAATCACCTCCTGGCTAGTCGTAGCAACAAAAGCTCCCGCACGCGTCGGGTTCATCTAGTCTGGCAAGTGGGGTCCATCATGCATCAAGACTCTGAGAGATCAATCAGGAAGCTGCTAAACTAGGCACTAAAAGATGATGATTCAAAAGACTTTATTCATATATCTGTGTATGATGAAACGCAAGAAAAGCATGAAGATGATAGAAGGGGAAACCGACTCACTATATTTACTAGTAGTGCGGACATTGATAGTATCATAAGACAGGAGGTCGATATGCTAACAACGATACGCTTAGCAGAAGCCCAAAAGAGGATAGTTATACTAGGTACGTTTCAATATGCTATAGTATAGATGAGTTTTACTAATATAAACTAGTTTCTAGTTCAAAAGAACACCAGAAACTAAGAAAGATAACTTCAAAAAGCAAATTCAATAATATAGTGCATATAGTGTCACGGGCTAGAGCCCGGCCGAGATCTCCGGCTTTGCCGGAGCAGCTACCGAGATCCGGCTCCGCCGGATCCACTATTCTGCTGTAGCACACCGCCTAGCCCCGGTCTGCATCACTGCTGCTAGGCGCCTATCCCTGTAAAGTCCTTTCCTCCTTCTTCAGCTTAGAATAGTCAATCGACGGCACCTCTACGTTGAACAAGCCTAGGGGCCAGCCCCTTACATATTCTAAGCTCAACAACAAAAGACGCTATACGAAACCTCACGAGTGCGATACGACGATTCGCGAGAGGGTAGCGCAACGAGAAGACGCTATACGAAACCTCACAAGTGCGACACGATGGATTCGCCAGAGGGTAGCGCAAACGACGCGATGACTGCAGAGATTGACCGCAGGGTTAACGAAGCAGTCACCGCAAGCATACGTCCTCTTCAGGACCAGATAACGCAGCTCTTGACAGCTCTGAACGGGCTTATGTCAACAGATAGAGCGACCCCTACGCCGCTTGCGAGCAGCGTACCAACCCCGTCTACCGCCGATACGACTATACAGGCAACGAGCGACGATCGAATGATGGCAGTTGAAGGGCGAAGGAAACCCCTGCCAGACCCCCCGAAGTTTACAGGAAAGCGTAAGGAATACGCAGGATGGTCCCAGCAGATGCGGAATAAGATAAGGCTGGATAAGAGATTTATCGGTGGCGATGAGGATATCTGGTACTACATCAACGCCTGCCTCGACCATGGGCCCCAGCAAGTTATGGCCACCTTCTATGCAGCAGGAGGTCCAGGGGGCCTATACAACCCGCAAGAGTTCTTGAGCTACCTAGACCGAACGTATAAGGACTCAAACACATACGACCAAGCTGCCTCAACCTTACGAACCCTTCGTCAGCGAGAGGACCAAGCCCTAGCTTCCTTCCTACCCCGGTTCGAACGGATATTAGCAGAAGCTGGAGGGGCTGACTGGCCTAGTCGAGCGAAGATAACGCTCCTTGAGGGAGCCCTGAGCGTGAAGCTTAGGAAGGCCCTAGTTACTGTCGAACTTCCCCTAGACGACTACCACCAATGGCTCTTGCGGGTCCAAGGCGTTGCTTCTAGGCTAGAGCGCCTACCTCAACAAGCGTCTGAACACACCCTGTCTCGCCCAAGAGCACTACAGGCTAGCCAACGAGATGCGGAAGGAGATGTGGTGATGTCTGGCATTAGCCGTACTAAGGGCAAGGAGAAGGCAAGGTCACGTCACCGACGTAGCAGCTCCTCCTCATCTGAAGACCCGCCACAACCTATAAAGGACAACCGTAAATGCTTCAACTGTAACCAGATTGGCCACATCGCTGTATGGTGCCCTAGGCTGAAGCGTTCCTATCCTGCGAAGGCTAAGAAGGTTAAGAAGGTTAAGAAGGCTGCAAGACCTAAAGAGAGCAGCAGCAGTGCTACAGAGGAGCTAGGAAGTTCTGAGACAGAAGAGAGCTCGGGAAAAGAGTAACTCCAACGCAAAGTCGGGCGTTGGAGGCAAAGCCTAGTGATATTACAGAATGGAAGCAGTTTAAGCATCGCATGAGCAGCAAGTCAGCAGTGATCACTACCCGCATACATAAGGGCACTCGAGCAGACGCCCTGATAGACACGGGGTGCGACTTATACGCCCTTGTCGACCACGACCTGGCCCGCAAGCTCCGCCTGCCAGTAGTGGACCGCTCCGAGCGAGTACTAGGCAGCTTCAGCGACGCTACAGGGGCTACAAAAGCAACAGGTGTGGTTGTCTTTAACCTCGAGCTGTGCGGTTATGATGAGAAGATCTTCGCGTATACCGTACGTGGCCTCGGCGACGATCTGTTCCTAGGGAAGCCCTGGATGGAGAGGAACCGCATCCTGTATGATGCTGCCGCGCAACGGATACGACATAGGAGGGGCGGCGTAGACCTACGTCTAAAAGGCGAGGAAGAGCCAGGACGAGTGCACCAGATCAGAGCTGCCCGCCTCCTCCCGGGAGCCCCTTTCGTAACGCTTTATAAGAGGGCACGACAACACACCAAAGGAACTGCAGGATATGAAGTTCGAGCGATCAGCCTAGCAGATATACAGAAGGCCCTTACGAAGAAGACTGAGAAGGCAGACCTAAAAGCCCTCCTCCCACCAGCTGTACTAGCTAAGTTCCGAGAGCTATTCCAACCTGACGAAGCCGCCAACCTTCCATCACATCGCCCCGGGGTCGACCACAGGATCCCTATCAAACAGGATGGTAGTGGTAACGAAGCCGTACTACCATGGGGTCCGCTCTATAGCATGTCACGAGAAGAACTCCTCGTCCTCCGTAAGACCCTACGAGACCTACTTGATAAGGGCTTCATCCGCGCTAGCAGCTCAGAAGCATCAGCCCCAGTACTATTCGCACGTAAACCGAACGGAGGAATACGTTTCTGTGTCGACTACCGCGCTCTTAACGAGCTTACTAAGCGCGACCGATACCCTCTTCCCTTGATTCGAGAGACGCTACAGACTGTCAGCGCTGCTAAGTGGTTCACTAAGCTAGACGTAATAGCAGCGTTCCATAAGATCCGGATCGCTCAGGGAGAGGAGTATAAGACAGCCTTCCGGACGAGATATGGGCTATTTGAATGGCTAGTTGTCCCCTTTGGGCTCACAGGAGCCCCCGCCACATTCCAACGATACATTAACAGCGTACTTCGAGAGTATCTAGACGACTTTGCAACAGCGTATATGGATGACGTCCTGATCTACTCGAACGGCTCACGACAAGACCACGAAGCAAAGGTTAAGCTAGTACTGCACAAGCTTGCTGCAGCAGGGCTACGTTTAGACCCTCACAAGTGCGCGTTCTCTGTGAAGACAGTAAAGTACCTAGGGTTTATCATTACAGCTGGAGTTGGTATCTCTTGCGACCCTGAGAAACTGAAGGCGATTAAGGAATGGGCAGCTCCAAAGACAGTTAAAGGAGTCCGAAGCTTCCTTGGATTTGCAAACTACTACCGGATCTTCATCCCAGCATACTCAGAGATTGCTGGACCCCTGATAGCTCTTACAAAGAAGGGTGTCCCCTTCTGCTGGGGTAAGGAACAAGAAGCAGCATTCCAGGAGCTCAAGAGGATCTTTGCTGCTAAGCCTGTTCTACATCAACTGGACCCTGAGCGCACAACCTATGTTGAGGCCGATTGCTCCGGCTTTGCCCTTGGAGGCGTACTCTCACAGGAAGATGAGCACGGCAGACGTCACGCAGTAGCCTACCACTCGCAGCGGCTTAACGCTGCCCAGTTCAACTATCCGATACATGACAAGGAGATGCTAGCTATTATGAGCTGTCTACAAGAATGGAGAGCAGAGCTACAGAGTGTCGGCCACTTTAGGATCCTATCAGACCATAAGAACCTAAAGTACTTTATGACGAAGCAGAAGCTTACAGAACGGCAAAGCCGATGGGCAGAGGAACTATCTCAGTACAACTTCGAGATACAGTACCGGCCAGGAAGTGAAGCAGTAGTGCCAGACGCACTCTCTAGACGCGAACAAGACGTACCTACGTCTCTAGAGGACGAGCGCGAACAAGGCCGGATTCTCCAGCTTCTTCCCGAAGTAGCCCTTACCTCAACGCGTACACGACGCGTAGAGGCAGCCCCATCAGTGCTTGTGTTCACCGACGATAAGGAACTACAGCAACTCTGGGACCAGACCCAAGGGCAAGACCAAGTCTACCAGCAGGCATATAATGCTGTGAAACAACGAGAAAGAAGCTTCCCTCCTAGCCTCAAGCTAAAGGTCCAGATTGCTGAGTGTGAGATCGATAATGGTAACCGACTACTATTCAGAGACCGGATCTGGGTACCAGGTAGTGAAGACCTGGATAGCGAGGCGAACACACTACGTACTCGTATCGTTCAAAGCAGCCACGACTCAGTACTTAGTGGACACCCTGGTAGAGATAATACCCTCGCGTTAGTCAGTAGGCGCTTCTACTGGCCTGGCCAGTCACAGCTAGTACGACGCTTCTGCCGCAATTGCGATGGCTGCGGGCGAAGCCACATCTGGAGAGAGCATCGAAGAGGACTTCTGAAACCTCTACCAATACCGCAGCGTATACGAAGCGACCTCGCTATGGATTTCATTACCGACCTTCCCCTTACGGATAAGGGTGAGGGATACCTTTGGGTAATTATCGACCGGCTAGGAAAAGGCGTAACCCTTGAAGCTATGGAAAGCATGGAAGCTGAAGCCTGCGCTGAACGATTCCTAAGCTGCCACTTCCGCTTCCACGGCGTCCCTACTTCAATTGTGAGCGACAGAGGAAGCAACTGGACGAGCCGCTTCTGGCGGCAATTCTGCAAGCTTTTAGGAATAGAACAGCGGCTCAGTACTGCCTATCACCCACAGACTGATGGCGGCCCAGAAAGGATGAACCAAGAGATCCAGGCCTACCTACGCAATTACATTACCTACTCGCAGAAGGATTGGGCGAATAACCTCCCAGCAGCTCAACTAGCGCTCTGCAGCCGCGATAGCAGCGCTATAGGCATGAGCAGCTTCTTCTTAGAACACGGATACCACCCAGAGCCTGTCCGGGTTCAAGAGGCAGACCCAGAAGGCCATGAGGGCCCTCGCGAGGACCTGGCACGCAAGTTGGTAACAAGGCTCCAGGACGTGATGGATATGGCACGGTCGACCCTTGCCTCAACGCAGCAACGCTATGAGGAGCTGGCTAACAGGAGGCGCCAGCCTACGGAGAGACTAGAAGCAGGCGACAAAGTCTGGCTTCACATGGGCCACTACAAGTCCCCTAGGCCATGCAAGAAACTGGATTGGTTGCACCATAAGTATACCGTTACGAAGGTTATCTCACCATACGTGGTAGAGCTTAACGTGCCAACGGCTATATACCCACGCTTCCACGTGGATACCCTGAAGCGTGCAGGTAACGACCCTTTACCTGGGCAAACGCTAGACGAGAAGCAGCCGCCCCCAATTATAGATGACGAAGGCGAGGAGACCTGGAATGTAGAGAGTATCGACGCCGCTGCCTGGAAGCGTCGAGGGCGTGGGAGACGCCGTGAAGTGCTGGTTAAGTGGGAAGGATACGCAGAGAGAACCTGGGAACCTATTGAGACGCTCCAGGGGACGGAAGCGATGGAGGCTTACGAACGACGTTACGGCCCTGCGATGAAGCACGACGGAGACCCAGCTTTAGCGCCGCGGACGCGCCCCCGGAGGGGAGCGGGGAGGTAATGTCACGGGCTAGAGCCCGGCCGAGATCTCCGGCTTTGCCGGAGCAGCTACCGAGATCCGGCTCCGCCGGATCCACTATTCTGCTGTAGCACACCGCCTAGCCCCGGTCTGCATCACTGCTGCTAGGCGCCTATCCCTGTAAAGTCCTTTCCTCCTTCTTCAGCTTAGAATAGTCAATCGACGGCACCTCTACGTTGAACAAGCCTAGGGGCCAGCCCCTTACAATAGTAAACCTACGTTAGATACATATTATACTATAGTTTTGAGGTACTATAGTATAACTGTATACTACAGCATAGAATACATTATAAACCTATACGTAAAGAGATCTATCTTATACGAAGTAAACATAAGAGGTAGTTACATATTACATATGCTATTTGCTATTAACCAACGCTAACTGATGCTATTACCTCCTATTATAGTAGAGCTATCACTAATACTATATCTAAAGATCTTATAGATATATAGTATAGTAGCTATAAAGATAGCCCACCTTCTACTAATCTTACAAAGCAGACATCAGTCTTCTAAATTTCTTTACTAGAATAAGGTAGTACAGTATTTTCAGTATAGTAGCTACTATAACAAAGAGCTTCATGCTCAGCTGAACACTTTCTGCATAAAGGAGCTAGATTAAGCTAGCTACAAACGCTAGAACACGCGCAGAAAGGCGGAATCTAGCCCCAGACTGCAGCCTTCGGTCCCAGCCCAGCTAACCTCTATGTCGCAGTTTTCTATCTTTCCGCATAGACCCACTTGTTAGTAGCGCATATATTGCGCGATCTTTTATATATAGCAATGATTGTGCCCAATATATCGCAGCTTACGGCTGTAGGGCTGAATCTGCCTTTTGATTGATTATAGTCTATAGCTTATTAGAATTGCCTGACGTTATAAGCAAGCTAATGTTACAACGCGCCATTATCCTCAGCATCAGATACCTAGCCTGCTTGATGATGGAGCTAAGCTGGTTTTGGATAATGCAGGCGGTGCCTTGCAGACTTTTTTCGTCTGACGTAATAGTGAGAATAATACAGTATCACGTGTATCTCCACCTTTTACTCTCGCTCATCTTTTGCCAGCCACCAGCTTATCTTAAGCACTTACCTGTTGCTTATTCGTAGGCCTGGCCTGCTATTACACCCCACCGCCCCACTTGAAGGAGGCGTACGTTGACAGGGCTTCTGTCATAATCATACGTTCCATAGATTACGCACATGGCGAGAGACAGGGGTGCTGGGAACCCTGCTTGTTGACGAGATCGCTGACAGCTCGGAGCCAATCGGCTTGCGGGCCTGCTGCTGTGACGAATACCCCGCATCCACGGTCCCCAAAAATTGAGAGAGATGCAGGGCGAAAGGCGACATCCTATCTTTCGACCGTCGTCCAGGTCTTCATGTCCCGTTCTGCTCGTGCGTTGAAGCTTACCTTGCTTACCTTGAACGCTGCAAAAAGCCGTTTTGGGGCTGCCACAAAGATGTAGCGGGTCTGGGCCAAGGTGCCCCTGCCATATGCCATGCACCTAAGCCTTAGAAAGTCTGCCATGGTATGCTTACTTTTAACAATAGACCTGCGAAGTTAGACACCGGTTTCGCGATCCACTGTACGCACGTAAACAGTCAAACGAGTCCCCAAAAGCTCAGCCAAGGCGCACTGGATAAGCACACATTGGCGAAAGCGTCCGAAAGATGGCGAACAACCATCTACATGTATGATTATGTCTGTCATTCAGCACTACCTAGCTATCCTGCTTGTGCTGTTCGGCGCCGCTTTCCCCTCTTGGGCTCGTCTTGCTTGGACTCCTCGGCCGCCTTGCGCCGCCTGCCCCGTTTCGGCGCCGTCTCCGCCGCGGATGGTGTGTTCTGTTGGCTGGTCTCC